>VUJU01001181.1:0-65396 GCA_009835225.1 Aphis craccivora
ATACATCTATTAAGGATATAGATTATAGATATTCAAATAACAATAGTTTTACAAGATTGGTATAATAATGGTATTCAGTAAATATAAATTTTACTTACCAAATAAACGTGTTTTGATTTGGAAATATTTAAATTGCACTCTAAAAACGAAAAAATGTATTTATGATAAAAAAAATCAGTAGTGTGGTAAATCAGTCACAACGAGTCAAAAGAAACAAAACAAGAATAAGACCATTATTAATAATTATATCTAAAAAAACCCAAAGATGAAAAGTTGTAAAAACACTCTAGATGAGGAATATAACTATGAAATATACTTGGTTGATAATATGAAGACAGAAATACCATCCATAAAAAACCTCATTATAAATTGTTGTTAAAAAAGAAAGTCATCCACCTGAATAACAAAAAACATTCTGATTAAAATTTTAAAACTAAACCAAATACGTCTTTTACACGGTAGAAGTGTTAAAAACATTCAAGAAGTCCGTAAACATCAAAAAAAAAAAAAAAAATTGTAAAAATACTATTTAACTGTTCGCCAAAAGAAATAAATTTGTATAGATTTTATTAAGTGTTGATAATACACATAAAGAAAAATCGGATGTAGATAATAAATATAGTTATTAAATGAGATTGAAAACATAGTAGGTATATGAAGATAATAATTGCCTTATATTATTATAAGGATATTTAGAAAGGACATATGTAGACAATAAGGGTAAAACCATAAAAGTAATACAATGTTCAAAAATAACATAATAACATTTCTTAAAATTGAAATAAAGCAAAAAAAAATATGGGTAAAATATTTTAGCACTAAAAGTTATCAGAAAACTTATTTCTTATATTTATAGTAATTTTATTTGTTTATCCAATTATTATATTATAATAATATGAAATACAACTTATTATAAAAATAGGTAAGGTTAGTTTAATAATAGTGTGTTACATCAGAAGATTATTATAATATTTGATAGTATAAACTATGTATAATAATGTTGTATGTATTTATAATACTTATCATAGTAATTTGTATGTTTTTTTTTATTTTTAAATAAATATTTATAAGTATACATTTTATAATAAAAAACTTAATTTTTGTATTCAACTGTGTATTTATTTTAATTATTAATTTTTATTCAAATAGTATACAAGACATACTTAGCAGGCAGCATGGACAACACACAAACACAGAACTGTTTATAATAATTCCATTTAAAATAATAATTATTATTTAATTATTCCAGATATTTGAAGTTATTTTTAACGATCAAAAAACACTACAGAAATGCTTTAAAAATAGGTACATCAAAAATAAGTAAATATTTATTTTTAAATAAACCATCATATTTCAAATGTACAAGAGATATATTTTAGTTGAATTGTAATTTAATTTATCAATAATTATTATATTTAAAAAAAAATAAAATAAAATAAAGAAAAGACAATAAAAATAATGTTTGAAAATTTCACCTTTTACTAACTATGAAAAAGTGATAAGTGAATGATTATATGTTATACCATACACGTTGTCTCCTTCTTAAGAACTTAAAATATAGCAAATTTTCATTCAACAGAATTAACTGTATGCTGTAAGCTATAACATTAGAGTCAATTTATCTATAATAAAATTATCAAACTTAAAGGTAATACTATAATTTGGCATTTGGCATCTCGTGAGCTTTTATTGATATTTTAAGATTTAAGTGAGTTATATAGTTTCGTAAAAGCTTTAAAATACTTGTAACATACTAATACAGCATTAAATATTTAAATATATATTTTTTATTATATTTTTTAAATGCTTTGTTTCACTTTTATTTTACAATTTAAATGTTTATCTGTTATTATCTGTTATAATGTATAATTAATATCTATGCATTTATGAATCATAATTTTATTAATTTTCGAATTAGATTTATCATAAATAAAGAAACTATAATAAATAATAAATTCCATGGTAAAATATATTTGCATTATATAACGAAGAAATAAAATATTATATACATATAATAACATTGTGAATATTTTTGATGTCTATACATTAATTATATACACCTGAAAAATGTTTTTTGGATAAACGTATTTAGAATCAAATAAGTTTCTTCTGTGGCAGTTATTTGGTGTATAATTAAACTGTCATTTGTAAAGAAAAAAGAAAAATGTATAAGTATATACTTTCTAAGTTTGTGACACATTTTACTTGTACAAATAACTTTTGTTTCAAATTTATTCTCATGTTATTATTCAACTTTAAAGAAATATAGCTTACGAGTACACGCAATTTGTTTTTTTTTCAAAGCTTAATTTTTGAAATTACAATATTTGTTTGGCAAGAAAATACTTTGTTTCAATTAATGAACTTATCAAAATATTCATTAAAAATATGATATTTATTTATTAATAATTATTAGATAGCAACTTAGAAATTTATTTTCTTCAGTAATTATTAAAAATAATAATTTCTTTGTTACTTAAGTTGTTTTTGAAAATATACTTTATCAGTTCAGTATTTTTATTATTTTCCTTAATTGAATAGGATTGATTGCTAAAATACTGATGATTTTATTACGATTACATTTAACTCTAAAAAAATGTTCTAAAATTCTAAGTGAAGCATGTATTTATCGATTTTATAATGATTTATATAATATCGTTATTTTTTTTTCACATTTTGGCAAGTAAAAGTCTTTCTATTTTTAATTTTTGGGGGTAATTTCTGGTGGAAAATTGAATGTTTGAATCTATTGTTAGTATATTGGGTTATTTTTTTTTTAAATAAAGATAAAAAAGAATGAAAATGTTTACGCAAAACCAGTATTTGACACAAATTTGATTTTTTTTTTATTATAATTCAAAATCAAATAATTGTAAATACTAGAAATTTTCTGCAAATATTTATATCATCATTGTCTGCACAATATGATAATATTTTATATTCTTTTATTATACCTTTTAAGATATTTATATTAAGGTTTAAATTTTTTTTAGTTTTGTTTTTCAGTAGACTTATATAACAGCGTTCAGTCTGAGCTGTGGATTCGCGTAAAACGAAGACGAGAACGCTATAACGAAATTTGTGTGTGCACGTCATAATATATACACACGCAGAAAATGGCGTAAGAAAAAAAATTGTATATTATTCGTACGTGATAAGACAAATCACAAACGATTGGTGAACGCTTCCACCCTCACCACATACGTTCATCGTCATCAGAGAAATTGAAAAAAACGTACCTATTCAATCGTTAATGGTAACGCTGTTTGTGACATTTTAAATTATTAAACGGTTTTAAAATGTAGTTTGAAGGGTTTGGAATTACGGATGCAATGATGCCATTCACGACTTTAGTCATCGACTGTTTGTATGGTTTAATGTAGGTTGTATTGTACCATATTTCTTAAAAGTAAACATTATTTTATATATTTAAAATGAAACTTTTTCCAAAAAAGAAGTTTAGCAATTAAATCCAGTATGAATAATGATGAATTTACCACTCATTCATTAAACACCACTATTTCCCGTAAGGATATGCTAAACAACTATTTACTGGGTGAATATTTGTTGTTTATTATTTTTGTTTGTGTTAACTGTGAAAAAATATAATTTATTGTACTCTTTATCGAACAGTTACGTTTTTAAGAATACAAACAATATTTAATATTTTTTTTAAATTTTTATCGAATAATTTTGTTAATTAAAAATAGTAATAAAAATAAATAAATGTATAAATGTGGGTAATAAACCAAAACATACTATTTCTAAAATTTAGTTATATACAAAAAGAAATACACGAGAAAAATAAAATTTCAATTTTGTCTAAATATATTTTTTCTATTGTTAAAATTATTTTAAAATTCACAAATCACGTCAAATTTCCTAAATGATGTCGAAACGTAGTAATTACTATATTAGATAGTTTGTTTGTTTCAAAAAACGGAGTAAGGTTAAGTTTAACAAAACTTATTTCCAAAAATTAGTTAATAAAGTATTATTTATTATAATTAAAACTTAAAAGATAGATATATATTTTAATGAAATTGTATATTTTGTCTCCTGCTAATAAAACCATCGAGTATCTAACTTCATTATTATTTTAAATGAATTGCACTAAAGTTAAAAAATTGTACTCTATTCTAGAATCCCATACAAATATAGTTAAATAAAAGTAAATTTTAAATTTTACCAAGTTTTTAATGTGCTAACAATTTAAGTCATTAAATAACTATTTACTTGAGGTGATTTTATGCAAAACTTGTTATTTTCAAAAACTATTTTTTTTCTGAAATATAGTTTCTGTTACAAATGATATAAATATGTACTGATAGATATTAGTAGGAAGATGGTGCAATCACACCCTTCCCCATTTGGGCTTGTGTTTATCACGTTATTTTTATTTTATAATATTGTTCTGAAGGTAGATATTTTTATTCTTATGTTACCTATTGCTAAATTCTTATAATTACACATGCAAAGTTATTTAGTTATGATTCTTACTGGCAGTTTATAAATCATAATACAGAAGCGCTACTTCTCGAATGAGCGAATAACATTTTATTTTAATAATTTACACAAAGTGTTGCCTCAGCAGAGAAGAGCTTCTTCTCTTTGCAGGTTAGCTTATTAATTTTATTAATAATTTTAAAATAAAATAAAATATGTTTTACAATATATAAATGATCTATACTTTTGTATGTATAATGTATATTGTATATACATATATATATATAATTATATATATTTATTTTTTAAAGTTTTTAATTAATTAATAATTATTACTAATTATATACCTGCTTCCTTGTTGCTTTAAATGTATTAAATTAAAAATCTATTTGAGGTATCGAATGAGAGAAGAAAGCTTGTCTAACTTAGCACTTTACACGTTCATAGGGACATACAATTAAACGTGCAAGATATTATTATTGATAGATTTGACGAAAAGAAACAAAAAAATGTATTGATTTGATTTTGTAGATATTTTGTTGTATTGATTATTTAAAAAAAATGTAATAATAGTATATTATTGTTTATAATTATATAACTTAATAAATAGTAAAAATAAATTTTATTTATTGTCTATTATTTTAGTTAATTTTAGATTTATATAGTTTTACAGGTGAAATAATACAAATAATTAGCCTCCAATATAGGTTAAATAAAAAGAAAAAAGTAATTTAATTTTTAAAAATTCATTCCCCTTCTTAGATGAATTCTGGATCATCAACTGCAGACATTTTAGGAAATAATATGTGTAGGTAACTTTCAAAATTATTTAAATATTTATTTTTCGAAAAGTGAAATGTTTGAGAAATGAAGAATAATAAACTATTTGATCACATTTTGAAGGTTGTTTTTTGTTTTGAAAAAAAAAATATAGTAATAGTTCATTTTGTAAAAATATTTTTCAAATCGTTGTTATATTATTTTGAAAAATATTACAATACGATATTGTTTTTATATTTTTTCCTTACTTGGCATCAAGAAATAAAATTTAATATTTTTAAATATATAATAGGCACTTTTGAAATATTTATTTGTATCAAAATCAATAAAAAAAACATTGTTAAATTTAAAATTTAGTATACATATTAAGGACATGCACGGTGCTTCATGATGTCAAGCTCTGTTACATAATAATATCTAATGAAATGTAAATATAATATATATATATACCTATTATACCTACCATGTATCAATTGGTAATTTTAAAATAAAACAAAATAAAGTATATACAAATTAATGAGTATCTTTATTTTAAACCATGTCATATGTTTATTTATATATATTATTGTATATATTTTACCTAGCTCTACTCAATATAATTTAAAGCATCTTACGATTAAGCATGAAAAAATATAATTAAATTTTGAATTGTATTTATTTATAAACTGTTATTTGTCATGAAAATATGGACTTAACGATAGATTTGATTTTACGCTTCATGCTCAGACTTGTGATAAATAAAATTATTTATCGATAATAATTTTTCACTCACACCATTCACACCTTTTGTTCTAATTCTTCCACGAATACGAGCACCGATTGACGATTTTCAACTGTATTCGCCGCACAAAATGGTAATGCCATGCTATCAGCTATGCAACTATGTTGTTGAACAAACCCTAAATATAAATAATTTAAATTTTACATTTTGATTGTCAAAATTAGTAGTTTCATTTTCAGGAAACTGCTTACTCGAGAAACACAACGCACAATAAAAGACCGCTGGAACCAATTGGTGTAAACTATTCGGAACTATTCTTCCAACAGCAGCAAACAACGATTGACCACGGTAGGCCGGTTCAGACACGAAGACGTTTTAATTTTCACTCAGAACATCATACGAAATATCTAAACGAAATGCCATCGCCAACGATGAAAGATCCATTGATGAAAATTAACCGGAACCTTATACGAGCCAACAGCATTAAACAACGATTGACCATGGGAGGCCGGTTTGGACACTAAGACCGATTTTAAAAATATTGAGTTTTACGATTAAAATGTTTGTTTATAGATGGTTGCTATGATTTCTATTATGTAATAATAATTATTGATTACGATTGGTTAATCGTTAATCGTATGCTCTTGACTTTTATGTTGATTTAAAAGCGCACCAGTAAATGATTTATTTTTGATACGGGTTTAAAAAATATTCAAGTGCTATTCTCTTCATATTTGAGTATTATAAAACAGAAACGAACACAGCAATAAAACGAAGTAAAATTTAACGATCTATTTATCAATCTAGACAGTTGATAAAAGACAATCATGATTGTTTATTTATTACAAATGTATATTAAGTTAGGTTAATTAGTAAATTTCTAATTAGTTTTGCGCATTTATTATCAACTTGGTTATTATGGGATTTGGTTTATTCTACTATATAGATATATTATATACATTTATGTGTGTGCTAACCGTATCATTTGGTTATTTTTTCTATAACATAATATAATTAATTATTAGGTTACCAACTACAAAAAAAAAGTCATCACTGTCAAAACACTAGCTTTTTCACATCGCTCAAATTATAAAAATATTTCGTTTGTGACATTTCAGGGAAGGGTCCTGACTAAGTTCCTGATAATAAGTTGTATTTCAGTATTTCTTAACATATATCTAAGTATGAAAGGTAAATATTCTTTTAACAATGTAAGTAGTAAAGTAGTATGTTTACGTGACGTAAGCATGGGCAATACCATAATTCAGTGAACACAGAGTAGGTACATAAAGTACATTTGGTAGCCTTTATAACCCCATGACCCTGCTACAGATATAAACGATAGTGTTATTTACATTTATAATAACAAGTTGATGCAACAAATATATATTATGGTGTAATCTTATGTAATGTAACAATAATATTAGGTATTTTCAATAACATATAATTTGAAAAAGTGGAAAATGGATATATATTAGTATGTTTTGGGTTATAATTAGCAAAATAATATGTATTATTTTAGACGCTATAAAAATAATAATTCAAAAATAAATCCTATTTCCTAATGTAACGTCAAATAAATAAAGTAAAATCTCTGTGTATAAAATATAATTAATAACGATATTCAAGATATTTTAGAAGTCCATATTATGGTCGAGTATTAGTATCGTATACTTTAGTTCTAGGTTAGCTACTTAGATTGCTTACAAATTATAATAATATTTAAAGTTTCAGTTATGATTGTCTTATACATAATGTATAACCACAAAACAATAAACAAACCTAGGGAAACAAAATATATCATATTCATTTTTAAATATTAAAGAACGAAATATTAGCCATCTACAAAATATTTCTCGAGTTTGGAAAATATGAATTTCGACAACCACGCCCGTGTATTTTCTGTTAGCCTGTTAGAGTATAACTGTATAAGGTCACACTAGGAGTACAAAGTCAAAGTAAAATTTAAGTAGTTTAAAAATAAGAAAAAATTCAAAACACATACATTTCAACAACAAATAGAATGGACACGATTCATATTTTCAGTCGTCTACAAAGACTTGATAAACCGAACTCGTTGCAACCTTCTGACGGAACAACAACAACAAAAAAAAAAAAAAACATAACTATAATGATATTATTATTGAGATGAAAAAAAATATATATAGGTATATTGTTGTACTACGACTAAAGTGCAACTCGAACAACAGATGGCACTGCCCGTTTGCGGGGCGGGCGAGTGCATAGCACCACCCGCCGACTCGGACGCCGCCACCCCGTGGTGTTCGCGATGTTCGCGCGCCGCCGCCGCCGCCTTTTCGCCCGCCGAACGTACTGACGGACCGCATTTTCCCATCAACGCACGCGACTCGGCATTTCAGTGGACTGTCCGCCGTTGGTCTGAACGCCGGTGTGCGCCTGACGAAGATAAATATCATCATTGTTGTCTTATCGCCGTTGTCGTATTCGTAGTCGTAGTCGTAAACAAAAAAAAGTGAATAAGTAAAAAAAAAAAGCTTTTCGACAAAAAAAAAAACCCTCGTCGTCGACGTCCCGATTCACAACGACGGCGCAGCCAGACGCAGCCGCTGGACCAGTAAAACAATATTATTACCATACCATGAGACGGAGTGTTCACTCTCACCAAATTTCATCGTAATTATTACTATACACGCACCAGTTGCTCGGCCAGAGTTTGTAACGATATCGTTCTATCGCAACATCAAATCGAATACATCGAATCGCGACGGCACGATAACGCGCGGGAAACTTCGGCAGTAATATCATAACTGTGACAAGACCCTATCCGCTTGACATATCCAATCGAATGGTGCGTTAAAATAATTATACATTATTAATACCATCGATTTCGCCACACGTCGAGTGGTCATCTGCCGCACGAACGGAGGCATTTAGTTTTCTAAAACGAATAAGTTTTGCCTTAATTAAAAAAAAAGAACTTTCCCTCCTAAAAAAAAGAAAAATGGCTCCACATGGGATCACCTTCTTGAGACTGGCTGGTTGGACGTGGAAAATCGTGTTGGCCCTCATCGCGTGCAATCATCTCGCTCTGATGTGGCCGTTCTTTTTCGCTGTCGGTAAGTGTACAACATAATATTTTCAATTGTATTAACGGTGGAAATCATCGGTGCAACTACTGGTTCATTTTTTGTTTAGTCATTTTTTTTTCACGCACTTATGTATAATTTTTTCGCTTAAACTCATGACCATTTCCGAATAAAAATCATCACCGCTCATTTTTATTTAGCCCACGATTATTATTTGGTTTTACATAAGTGTTTTTTTTTTTATTTGTACTTATTTTACCAATATTTTTTTGGTTAACTTTTAGATGTTATATTTCCTTATAAACAAAAATCACTTTTTTTTTTTTTTACAAATTTTACACCGTGAAATAAATAAATAAGTTAAATTTTTGGATGGCAAGATGTAATTTTTGAGCTTTTACAAGTTTGGAATTTCGGAATTTCGGAATTGTATTTTTTAGAGCTATATACGCGTGCCGTTAATTGAATGACATTTTTATGCTAGATCGAATTATTTTAAATATTCAAAAATTCTTTTGCACTGTGGACGATATGTTAAAAAAGCTGATCTAAATTCACGTTTTGTATATTACTTTGATTTGGAAAAAATATATCTTAACAAATTGTGTAATTTATATAATATGCCTAAATTCATTTAATTTTCACATACCTACTGATAAATCAATATTTTAATTGTTTCGGATTCGTTTTAGTTTATCTTATACGGTATTATTATAAATATAATGTTTTATTTTGATTTTATTTAAACCCTATAGATTAAAACTAATCCATCATTTATTTTATGAGTTATATATTATAAATTACATACTACATACTACTGGTTTACCGGTGTATCAAACAAAAAAAAAATAATATTAAAATCGTTTTTATTTTTATAATTTTAAAGCACAATATAATAATATACAAAATATAAGTTTCACTCACTTAACTATATAATATAATATAATTTCGCATACATAAAATAGTAGCATTTGGCTTATTTCTTTTAAAAAAGAAGTATTTTTTTATCATCATAGAACTTCTTTTTTGAGAGATATTTTTATCCTAAGACTAAATTATATTATCACTCACAATAAAAATATTCTATTGTTTTTATTTAAATTGCATTAATATAAAGTGAAATAATATTTTATCATTTGATTCTGAAATATTTTTTGCTAGCAGTATTCAATTGTATGATATTTTTAGTTAGAAATTAGAATTGATTGAAAAAAAATATATCATTTACTGAGTAAAAAGTATAATCTTTAACAAATTATAATTTTATTTGAAATTTTTTTAAGTTAATTAATACATACCATATAAAATCCCGTGTAAATAAAATGGGTTATATATTTTAAAATTATTTATCAGTATATTTTATTGCATGCAACAAAGTATTTAGTTTTTGCTAATTTTGACTAAGATAATATTAAATGTGTTTCATGGATAAGATAATATAACACTCACGTCAGGTAAACAAAACAAAAACATTTTAATCTAGGAATAATACATTATAATATTATGTTAATTTTAATATTAAAGTGAATCAATGTATAATTATCATATTTAAAGATAAAATATTATCTATGACTAACAGTTGTATTTTATAAATATATATTTTTAAATTTTGAAGCAAAATAATATGATCATTTTTAAAATTGTAAATTTTCGAATAACTTTAATTTTAAATTTTAAATACAAAACAGCAAAAATTGAAGTCTAGATAATATTATTCAATTAATTCTAGTATTAAAAATATAGTGAAATTTATTGTTTTAAACGTAAAATTGAATGCGTTAATCATCGATAAGAAAGATACAAAAACTACAGGTAAAAAAACAATGTGTACATTACCTATATTATTAGTTAATAATAAATAAATAAGCAATGCAATTTTTATTGTACATTGTGTATAAATATTAACCAATTGTTCTGTTAATGTGATATTTGTGTGATAAGCTGAGAATCAATACGTTTTATACAAATGTAATAAGGATACATACAGGATTTGTCAGACATTTTTCGCTGTTGGGTAGATTTGTCATTGTTATATTATTGTGTAGTACAAAAGAACGAAAGAGTATGAATTACTGTGAATTTGAAATCTGTATGTTAAAATTTGCAATATAGTATAGACAAACAACCATCTTTAAAATATTTTTTTTAAATAAGTATCTCAATGTATTTAGAGAAAAATTTAATTAGTTTGATGATTGAATCTTATAGAAAACATTCGTAACAAATAAAAATAATACATATTTTGATAATTTTTTTTAAGTAAAATTTATATTGACTCTTAATTCAGTAAAAAGAATAAAAAAAAGATTGTAAAACGATTAGCATCTCTACCCTAAGAATTTAACATGATTAAATAAATATAATATATATAATAAAATAAAATGAGGCAAATTCTTTTATAAAAATTTATTTTTTTATTCAAATTTCTAAAGATTTATGCACCTAACACTGAAAGAATCATAACATTTTCACGTTTATTTTCTCATTCAAATCGAATTTCTTAATTTTTATTGAATCTATTTGTGAAAATTTAATATCATGAAGATATTTACAAAAATAACATACATTTTAATGTTGTACTTACTATTTTATAATTTAATATTACTTCTATATTATATTATAATATACACGTATTATATCCAAGGTTTTAAATTACATTGAGATATTTTTTTTATTTAGAAAACAATCCTCTACACTTTGAATATAGTATTTAGTTATAGTAAATGTAAGTTTATAATTTTCATTCAGTTATTGTTTATTAACAAATATGAAAAATACTTTAAAAAAAAAATACACCATTATTATTATATGTATATATTTTATCGTTGGTAATTGCTTATAAAAGAAACGTATACAAGTTTGAATAATGAAACTATAAATTTTATTGTGTGAAATAACGTGTTAGTCGACAATAGTAACAATCGTTTTTTTTTTTTGTTATTAGTTATAGTAATAGTTTATAATAAAAAAAGTTCAAAAGATATTAATGATATTTTAAACTAAAAAGAAAGCTAGGTAACGTTTTTTGTATTAACTTTAGTTAAAAAGAGCCCATTCAGTAATAAGTACTTAAGTTATAATTATTTTCAATCTATTTTTTTTATGCATTTCATAACGTCATTAATTATGGTTTGACGTTTGAACATGCCAGCACGATGACATACAGTTTTAGCGACCACGACAGTTATATACTAATTAAGTAAATATTATTATGTAATTTAAAATAGTTTATAATGGTTCTATATATTTAGTAATTGAAAATATCAATATTAACGCTTAAATATGCTTACATAAAACTATTAAACGTACCACTTAGATTTAAGTAAAAATATTTTTGAGTTACTAACAATACTGGTTTATAAATAAACTGAAGTATCTTAGAGTATAATACGAGTACTTACTATAAATTTGTATTGTTAATGCATTTTAAAAGGGTAGAAACTTACGTTAATATCGTTGGTATTATTTTCCCAATACTTCGAAGTAAACAAAACCTTTTATACCTATTTTTAATGTTACATAGTTTGTTGAAAATATCATAATCACCTATACCTAAACATTTTGCTGTGCAGCTTTCAATATAGACGAATAACGTCTATGACCAAAAAGTATTTCTGCACATAGACACTAAACAATATTAATAAATTATAAATTAATCTATAATTTAAAACCAATTTGAAAATATGCAAATCTATTATTAGATTTGAATAATTTCTTTGAAATGAGTAAAAGAGTAAAACTATCATAAACATGTATGATGTACATTTAATAATATATACCTAATATATATTTTTTATGATTAAAATAGAAAAACAATTTTTAATTTTGTGATTATTTATAGTTAAAAAAAGTTAAATATTTAATTTTAGAGTATTTTGACAATAAATGAATAATTTAAAAATTACAATACTTCGATAATTTTGACTTAATGTGATCTTAAGATAAACTTGTAAAATAATATGTAAACTACAAAATAAAAATATTAATATTTTGTTTTTATTTATTTGAAGTTAAATTAGTTCTATAACTGCTGTGAAAAAAAAAAACACTCATTTTAGATAGGTAATTAGAGAGTCGAATTAAATCTATATTGTTTTAATACCTGTTTTTAAACTATAGGGTTAATAATAACCAAATTTTATTGAAATAGTTATTATTTTATTATATTTCTCCTTTTACTTCATTAATTATAGGTAATCATAGTAGAACAGTACCTAAGTTAGAATATTATTAATTGTACCTCCCCAGACTACACACAAGCGTATAATTAGTGTCTCATATTGTATATTTATTTTGGTATTCCTCTCGCTTGTCTTAACCAGTATAAATTATAGTATTGTAATCACTAATCATTAATTTGTGAATCATTATCAACGACGGAATTACAACAAAACAATTATGGACGACAATACGGTTAAAACGGCATAATTATTATTTGTGTTTAGCTACAACTCTGACAAATCCCACTTGTAGATAATAAATTAGATTTTAATATTTTTTCGAAATGTTTCTTTATGATAAGAAAAATTTTAATTTAAATCGAATAGCATAATCTTTAAAAATTACAACCTCAAAGAACTAATTGAAATATATTAGAGCAGATTTTATAAACTTGAGAAGGTCATTTTAAAAAAAAATATTAAAAATAGTAAAAATATTTATGAAAAAAAGTAAAAAAAAATCAAAACGAATTAAAGCCACGGATTGTCATCTGTTGACTTTAATTTAAAACTATTGAAAAATAATATTTGATTATGCGTTAAAATTACTTTAAATTCACATTCCATAAATTCGAAATCGGTTACTGTTGGTACTTGGTTGATTAGCACAGTTTTAAATGTATTTTAGATTTCATAACTCGTGATATAACGTGATATCATAAGTTAATTTCAAGCCGTATTTTATTTTTTATTCGTCAGGATACCCTAAAAAACTATTTATTTTTAAAGTCATCCTGAGGTTAGAAAAAAAATAATTTTATGTATAATATAAACCAGAAAAACGAATTGTTTGAAATAATTAAATAAAACTCGCGCAACGCCTAACAATTCTTTAATATAACCAGTATTATTTAACTTCGATAAATTTAGATTTATAGAACATCTGACCTCTTAATTTATGAACTTAACAAATCCATTTAAATTAATATACATGATAAATTTAAAGAGATTTATAAATAGATCAATATCTTTGTGCTTCCCATGTTTTTGCTTGTAGGAAAAAACGAATGTTCATGGTTGACTGAACTGATGGGTAATATAAGAGCCACTTGAATAAGGTTGTATGAGTTTGGATAAACGATATTTTTTCTTTTATATATCTAAAATTATATAAAAACAATTAGAATTCTGTATACTGGCGAGGGTCCATTTATTTATATTATCTATATTTTTTATCTATCTATCTATATTATCTATATTATTTATATTATATTATCATAAAAACATATACAAAAATGGATAGTATAAATTATAGCTGTTACGACTAATAATTATTACCGACTGCAATGACAAACATTTTTGAGTAACTTGAATATATAAATTAAATTTTATCGAATCTTCAATAGATTAATATATTTAATGTATGCTATAAATTATTACTTGATGAATATACATCTTATATTTATATATATTTACCATTCTAATAATTAAATTCAGACAATTAAACTTAAGATCATTAACTAAATTAAGATTATTTACTTAACCATAATATATGCATGCATATAAACTATTTATTTTAACTTTTCACTGTCACGTAATATTAATTTGTTTGCGTTATCATAAATGAAATCAAATGAATACATTTTTTTAAAGAAATATCATGGCTGTATTGTGTACAATAAATCTGATGAAAAAAAAAAATATATTTTTTAAATTGAATTCATGGTTTGTGTATATTTTTAAATATAAAAATAAACAACATGTATTCATTGCAAACCATATCTTAGTATAAAACTGTAAGATTCATATACACGAATAAGTGTACTACTCAAAATGGTCTGTAAATACACTAATGATTAATTATATTATAATATACGATCAAAAATATTTTAATTAAAAACTAGAATTTTTATCATCTTTGTAAAATAAATGTTTTAATTTTGAGAGCGTATCATTATTATTGACATTTAATATTTTATTAATGAAAATGTTAAAAGTGAATCAAATATGGTTAACATGGTTATACCTATAATTCTATTAGTAACTGTAGGTATTCTAGTTTTAAATTGTAATAGGTACAAAGTTAATCGTAAAATTATATGTACTAAAAAACTAAACCTAGAGAATAAAATTAAACGTGATTTAGTAATATTTAATTTTTATATTTTAATTGTTACGGCAAAAAATAGGAAATTAACAATAAATCTGTATTGGTTGAACAAAATTAAATAAAATAATTTATGAAAACTATTGTATTCAAATTTAAAATTTTAATGATGCAGGACTTTATAATATATTTGTAAAATAATTTAAAATATAAGACATTTACTGTTATTATGACTTAAAATTTTATTTATCAAGAAATTGTTAGCAAGATTTTTAAGATTTTACTTTTTTATTGGTTTTAATGTTTTGGATAATTTTTAGAAATAATAAAAAAGAATGTGCATAATAATATTAAATTAAATAGTCTAGTTTTAAAAAGAAAACAATTAAATACCTGATAGAATATAGTGACCGAGTAGTTTATTAATTCGTAAAATTTTGATCATCTTCAGATATTATTTATTGTGTAATATATTTGAAATATAATATGATAAATCATTTAATCAAGAAATATGATTATATGATTGATCAGTACAATACTAAATTGTTACTGGACTTTTCAATGTATTTATTTTTTTTTTGTGTGTACTTAGTTATATACTTACTAGAAAGATAACACATTAAAAGTAACAAAAATAGACTCGATTTTTTTTGTTTTTTTGAAAAAAAAAGGTACTGACAGAAACCATATAATTGTTTAATTTGTCTAACTCTTTATTTATTATTATTATTGTAGTTTCTGTTGCTTATGATTAAAATTATGAATGCTAACTAATAAATCATGTAAAATATTATACGAGTGTATATATCAATAGAATTTTGCTTCTGAATTTGTAATGACAAAATTAATTTACTGCTGAATTAATAAATCTAAATATTTAAATGTTACATAATTATAGGAACAATCAAAACTAGTTAAAAGCTTTCCATGCATCTTAACATAAAGATTAAAATATAATCACACTATTTTTGGGTGGAGGAATTGTTTTTATTAGTTCAGTCACAAATATAAATGCATTACTACAAGAATTCAATAGGAAATTGCATATAATTATGAAAAAATCATCTACCTTGCAAAAATACAAAACAAATCGAATTTGGTTAATTTTTAGATTTTTGTTATTTTTAAGTTGTAAGTTTAGTATGTTGATTATGAAATAGGTATTATATTTATTTACACTATAGAGTAATAAAATTCATCAAAATATTAATGTAGGTATTGTTGTCTGTAGTGAAGTTTATATTTATACGTACATATTCTATTGTAGATTCAATTCACTGTTATGTGGTTTTTAAAGACATCTTTCAAAACTTTCTAATTCACATTTTACTGACAATCACGCCAATTGAATACAAAAAAGTGCAATTTGAAAAAGTGGCATTTACACGTAGGTATTGGATGATAAAACGAAAAAATAAAAAAAGTGACAGAAATAGAAAATTATTACTGTTTCGTAAAATACCAATTGACAAAACGGTTCTGTTGACTATGGCAATTTAAAAAGGAATACATCACATCGTTATAGGTGCATTAAGAGAGTGTGGAAATGTAGCAAATATTTAGTAAACAACAAATTAATCAATTATTTGAAATTTTAGAAAATTTTAACCACTTATTTAGATTGCTTAGTATATTTTTAATATTTGTTTAGTTCTTGTAATTATTTAGATTGTTCAAACTATAAAACACATAGGAAAACTAAATATTTACATTTTACATGCTAAATACCAAAACATTGCGCTTGATGCGAGTATAGTAACACCTTGCACTTAGTAGGATACACACGAGTTAACAGTGATTGGACTACAAGAAAACATTGAATTATTTAATACTCTCGAATGTCTGGTTACATTTAGTTGAAAATAAACCACCATTTGTTGATTATTTTTCAATGTCCCGCTTCGTCAGTTAACTGACAGGAATGAAACAACATTGGATAGGACACAGATTTTATTTCAAAATTACTTTTATTGTTTACAATTTATAGTACCCGCAATATTATTTTTAATTACTATGATTATTTTGTTCACATATTATAATACTATTTGCTTTACAAGAGTCAGACTTATTATAAAATACTTATAATATTATAAGGTATTTGTGTGGACATTTCATTTTTTTTTTTTTTTTTTTTACGATAATAGGTACTATGGATAACGGAAATGTAATATTATTTTGTTTATTAATGGGAAAAATTAATGGATATTTCTTGCCACGACATGCGGTAGATAAACTACAGAGTGAAAAATAAAACTAAACTAATAACTATTTAACCGAATACATATCAAAAACTTCAGAATACTTTAGGCTTTTTTTAAGATGTCATAATTATTTTTTTTAATTAAACCATCTTCATCTTTATAATAATAACGTCATCATTCAAAAAAAAATATATATATATTATGAATACTTCATCAGGCGCGAGAACTTCTCGCGTAAATCAGGTTTTCGCTTAAATTACACAACAATTACGGATTTCATAGAAATACGCTAGATTTAATATGGACAATTTATAAAAGAGATACAGTATAATTTATGACGTATTCGTCATCAAAACTGATATACAAATGGCCTGTGAAAACAATAAATTGATTAAATGCACGTGCTTAGTGCTTTTCTGTTGAGGCAATTTACAGGTATCGATTACTTTTCTGTAAAACAAGTTAAATCATGTGTATTACCAAAAAATATCATATTTATTTTCAAACAAAATTGTATTGTTATCCGCATTGCTGTTTTTTAATAACGTTCTACAAAATACTGTTTCCATTCGTAGTAAATAGTTTATATATTCGTACATAATATTGTAAGTATATTTTTGAAAAAAAAAAATTATTTTCGATGAAATATTAAATATTTGTGTTTAATAACCAGATATTATATAATTTATAAATTATTCGTTTTAATGGTGCAATGCAAAATTATAAAACACACAGTAAAATAAATTTCAATAAAAAAATTCTAAATTAAAAATTGTTTTAGAAAATATTATTCAGACCATGTATTAAAAAACCAAAATTCGAATATTTAAATTATTATTATTATTATTATTTTATGCTATTGTACTAGTGTAATACGTTGTTAACGTAACTGCAACGTTTCTTGATACATTTAGTAAGAAAGAGCTAGAAAAAATTGGAGTATACCAAAATTAAATAAATATTTAATAATTTATAGCGAAGTATACTTGACAGGTATTTTATATTATATTTGAATAGGTACTGGGTGAATGAAAAATTGTATCTATCGCAAAGGTGTATTATATTATGCTTGAAGTTTATTAGGTATGCTCTTAATACACTATTGTCGAAAATGGTAGTTATGTAATTATATTGAAATATTCAAAACTTTAAAATAATAACTACTAACTGCCGTTATTTATGTAAGTTAAAAGGGATGTTTCTGAGAATATTTAGACAAACGATATCAAGTCAGTGTTGTCAAAAATCGAGCATCCGTATGATTTGACCAAAATTGAAGGACTAAGATAAATAAAAGATAATTAAAATTCACTTTATGGGTTCTGTGAGAAAGGCGTGTTTTGCCATCATATAAGGTCTCAGTTTATAGTATATAATATAAGTTTCCCCTTGTAATTTCAAATTATAATATTTATATACCTATATATATATATATAAAACATAATATGTTGTACTGTATGCTTGTTTGTTTGATGAATACAGAGAAAGACTAAAATGTTCGAATAAAGAACCAAATAATTAGGGTTATTTCAAAACAGAATTTTCATTTAATTAGTTTATTCAATAAAGTTCAGATGAGCAATTATTTTGGTATTTTAAAACTCTGTTTGTATACTGAAACGTTACAAGTATTGAATTGAAATCACTAAACTACTAATGAACTATATCAAATAAATGTAAATACCACAATTTGTGATCAATCACAGAGCAATAAATAATTGAACGCTAACGATTACTTATTACTGTGGATAATATCAATTAACGGAATTGAAACATTTTTTTCAAATTTAAAAATAAAACCAAACAGAGTTTACGATTTTTAAATATCAAATAATGTCTCTCCCAGAAATTCTCATTTAGCATTATTAGTTTTGATATTTTGAGTAAAATTACTTAGTATTCATAATTAAAATTAATAACATTTCCAGTGGTTGTATAAATTGTTTATTGGAGCGATACGAGTTACGAGTGTTTTTTAATTGTAGTAATTTAAACACTTATAATTCATTTAAAAATTAAAATATCGAAAAAACTCTACCGAAAACCAACAGAAAACGGTAATGTATTTTTGTATTAAGAGTGTACATTAAACTAATGCAACTAATAGATATTTGCTAGTGTTATTTGCCGTATTATACACTTGTAGGACAAATATAACTTAAATATCCTATTAATGAGTACAAAACATTAAATTTGTTATAATTTGTTAAATTTGTACATGAAACAAAAATTAAAAAATAATAAAATATATATATACCTGTATCTGAATAATATTTTAACGTGATTTATATATATATTATATATATATACCTAAGTACTATTAAACTATAATTGAAATAGTTATCAAAAATACTTTTGTAATATTATAATATGAAATTAACTATAAATTAGACAGTTTAAACACGTGATTAAAATCATCTTTATAAAATAGTCCGTTTTATAATAGTCTAAATATTTAAATGATTGTTTAACTCAATTCATTTATTTTTGTTTTTTTTTATGATCAAAATGATACTGCAAAACTTAAATATATTATGTATTAAATGCAGTGAATCTTCTACGCCATATAATTTTCTCATTACTAAAACCCTAATTAATTGCCACTTGCAGATTTCTTTCAATATTTTTTTTTGTCATGTAAATCTTTCTTTTTTTCATTAATTTCTACTTCTTATATTTATACATAAATATTGTTTTTTAAAGAATAATATAAATACTTCTGCTATTTGTATGTCAAACCCATTGATCATACACTTTTTTAATATCACCAAATAAACATTGATAGATATTACACTAAAAAATATATTTTATGGTTTTAAATATTCAACTCAGAAAATATTTCATTTACTTAACGCATCGATCAAAATCATACAAATCAATATAATACTATATATAAAAGCTTATTAAAGACAGTACCTATATGTTGTACATTAAACACCATGACGTATTAACCCGATTTCACGTGCCAATAATTTTCCGTTTGAATTATTTTTATCATAAAACCGCCGGAATAGTTAATGTACTGGTCTATATTTTGAGTAGATTAGACATTATGGTAAGCCATTAAAGAAGCAACAGTCGTTCAAGACGTATGAAATTTCATTAAAGCGAAGAATTAATAACAACGCATAAAACGCTTGAAAATATTAGTCATTATGACATCTCAAAATGCGAAGAGCTCATTATTTATTGTATAATAGCAAAGATTTTCACCAAATGTGCTAAGAAACCACACTGAAAATTTTAATAAATATGATATCTTAATTCAACAAGTGATTGTATAATGTACGGTATTTGAGCTGTTTTTTTATCGATTTTTTTTTTTAAATTAACCCTAAAATAAAAAACTCAGATATTATTTTATAGCGTTATAGAAATGCATATATTTCGATCTCAGAGCAGGTCATCGTCTTTATCATAGATTGTATACATTTCACTTGTCACCTGCGTGTATTATAGTAGCAGGTCGCGTGAATTGGAGACTATATTATTAAATTGTTCGTCACTTTTCTTGCAATCGCTGTCGTAGTGCCACGGGCACGATTTGTTTCGAACTCAATATTAGAATTTGAGAAAGATACACTCACACACTCGCACGTGTATACGTTTATAATAAACGGTTATGTCGCGAAGACAATAGTTTTCACGCAATATAGTTATATATGTTCAACGCTGCTCGTACAAATCACAAAACAGAAATGTCACAATAGTCTCATCTTATGGGAGTCGTTTAAAAAAAAAAAAAAACAAGCGTGACACATCATGCAAGCTCGCACACATTAAACGCAACCTTCCCCGTATCTATGTATGTATATATAGATCAGCGTTTTCCACTACACGAGTTAGGTAACATCGATGTGTGTGTGTATATATATATATATATATAATATATAGATCCATCGTTTGCATGAGACTTTTATTGACATTTTGCATTCGCGTTATTATGGTAATTTACAAATGTTTAGCCCCAGGACTGTGGCGTTGACGTCAATATCGATAACGCTGTCAAAACGTGATATTAAAAGTGAAAAAAAAAAACGTTTTGATGTGTCGACAATTTTTTTTATTATTTTTTTTTTCTACACACACTCATGCAACAAATTCTATCCCTTCCAGCGATCTATGGCTGTACACGGATTTACCACGAAGTAAGGTAAATTGATAACATCATACAATGCCACTGTAAAATGACAAGAAATGCCTTAGAGTTTTCCACGAGACGTTTACTAGATGCTATACATGGTTTATTTTTTAGCCAAAAATATAATATTAAAAACTGACTTTACAGATATTATTATATTTCGTGTTATGTCAATTTTAAGATAGTTACCTAGTTAATATTACGTGTACATATGTGTTAATATACAATGCATGACGTATGTAGTAAAATTACACTTCTATGATTAATAATAGTCGAATGTTCATCCTTTGAACTGTTAAATGGAAAAATTTAACCAAAAAACAAATGAAATACCTCAGTTTAAACAATTGTTCTTATCACATAACACATCATATCATAAATTATACATTCTCAATAATATAATACAAACAATTTTTTTACTCTCTCATATAAGGTTCACGCGTCTTTATTAGATACACTTATCATTAGGTACGCAAAATTATTCATAATAAAATAAATAAATTACTATATTTATATTATAATATAATTTAGTTGACTAAATTCTTTAAGTTATACGATTAGTAAGGAATAGAAATGTATTGATGGGTTCACTAGAAAGCATCAATCTTAAATATGAGTTATTTTTAAAATAAAAGTTTACCAATATTTATACTGGTATATGTACAATAAGTACAAAGACAGTAATAGTATCAGTGGTGGTTTATAATTTGTTTTATTTATATTTCAAAAACAATATGACGACAACAGAAAATACAGAATACTTTTTATTTATTTTTTATTTTATAAACTGCTTTATTCGTGTAAAATTAATACGTAGTGACGTAAAAAGATGTTTTATTTTTTTTATAATGTTAACTTTTTTTTAAAAACAAGTAAAATTAAACAGTATTATATTCGAACTTGAATGTAACAAAGAAATATATATCAAAAGTATGTATAACGCATAGCTTTGTAGACGATTTGTTTGTATTTATGTTTTAATTAATTACACATTACGATTGAGTAGAAATATCAAAAATCACGTAAAATACAATAATGAATGTAAAGCCATATAGTAAATATAAATGATATACTGTATAGCAGGGTATTTTTTTATTATTATTTTTTTTTTTTTTGTAATTATCATAAAAAATATTTTCCATACACACAACTCATTACTCAAATTAAATGGTCGTTGAAGAATAAATTATTATTGAATGGTGCTATACGTTTTACGGGTTGATTGGGATTTTTTATTTAATTCGTTTTTTTTCTCATTACACATTTCTTTTTTTTTTTTTACCTTAATTATCATACAATAATAAGCAAAACAAAATGTATTAGAGGCTCATTAAAAAAATCAATTTTTTTGTTCAAAACACGTTAAATAAAAAAAGTTAACGATGACGTGAATAATAACACATAATATATTTTAATTCATTGAAAAATATTGAATTATTCACGTCTACTTACAATATATAGCATAATACTATGGTCATGTTTCCTACAGATTTATATTGAGATTTTGATGATTTTGTAAAAAACTAAAGAGTGATTTTATTTATACACTATAATATATACTATATCATTATGTTCAATCAACAATATTTAAACACAGTTCTATCACTTGATATCGTTGTTTAAAAAATTGTTTTAATTACAAAATTAACGAAACGTGCAATGTATTTTTTACTATCCCATATTGGTACAATAATATTATTTCATGATATCAAAAATAATTACTATAAATGATACTCGTAACAATAATTATTTCAATATTTATATTGATTATATCAGTTTTTTTATATATTATACTTATATTCATTGCATTTATATACCTAATATGTTTACTTACTGAAGTATGTTTTCACACCAATATAAATTAATTTTGTTTATACATATATATATATATTGTAATGCATTAAATCATACCACTTTGTTTATACTTGATCATTTGTAAAAATAATTTTAAAATTCTTCAAAGTATTTTAATATAGTTGTAAAACGCAATTAAAAATACATATTCAAAAAAGGTTTTAAATAATGTGTAGTTTGGTACAAAACCATCAAATACATGAAAGCTCATAGTTTTGTATGTCATTGTTTATGTTTTTTACTTAAAAATTTAGTAGGTAAAAAGCTCATTTTTTTAGTTCACCGATACAGTAAATACAGTAAATAATAATATATATTATACATAATATTTTAAATTAATATTTAATAAAAATGATTAAATTAATGTTATTGATTCATTCAACTTATATTATAATAAAAAGTAGATATAATTTAAATAATTTTAAAACTGCTTTTAATTGAAATTTTTTAATTTAATATAATTTTATCAACAATTTTAATCAATACATATTGAAACAAAGAATATATATTTCATATTCACAAATTATTCGAAATACTAATGAAATGTAACAAAAAAAAAAAATAAAAAAAATAAATAAATACAAACAATTTGACATTTTTCTAACACCTTTGATTACTATATTATAGTATTTATTCATATCTAATATTGAATAATACTATGGAAGTGATATTCTAAATTGATATATTATTAAGTTGTGGGAATAATTAGGTTAGGTTAGGTTAAAAAAAATGAAATCAGGTATTTAAGAGATAGACATTCCTTAAAATGGACCATAAATAGTTTTAACTGTCTTTTAAAATAAAGTTGACCTTTTTTGAGATTATCTTTCAAATATAACTAGGTACCGAGTTTTAATAGGTACCATGATGATATAACAAGCTTCCTTAGTAGATATTACTAATGTCTTTCCAATAAAACACATACATATACAAATTAACTAAACTGTATAATCAACAAACTAAAAGTAAGGAAATTACATTGATAAAATCTAATTACAAACAGAATACTCGTCCAATAAAACACTAATACTTTTAGCATTTCTATAAAGTTTATGCTGAGGCTTTTGTGACTTAATTTTATTTGGTATACACATGTCTATAGTATTATTTAATAAACATAATACATTATTTTGTATAAACCTAAACAGTCATAATAATCTAACCTATCACTCAGTTTTACAAGTATTTGAAAAAATAATCCTTAAAATAATTATGCAATTAATATTATCAAAAACTACAATACGTTCAACGATTTTGTATGTTATGTTTTTCGAATATTTTAACATTCTATCTACTATTTTATGAAATCTTATGATATTTAATAAGTATGATCCCACACCCATGTTAAAAAAAAAAAATCATAAAAATCTCACAGAAACTTTTAAAATTATTTTGAATACATATACCGTTCACAATTATAATAAAAAGATTGAAAATCCTAAGAACCCTAAAAATACTTTTAGTGTACAATAAATCTATATTTTGGAAAAATGAAAAACCTCTTTTTACTTCAACTTCAAAGATTTGAAGTTATTTACCATATTTTAGATTAAAAATTTGAAAATTATACTGTAAAAATCACTAGTTTAATTTCCTTACTTAAATTAAAGACGTTAATTTTTCAATAATGAGATTAATTTATTGCGTCCAATATTTAGATCTAAACTATCAATCTATAAAAAATCTACACCATACAAATCTTTATTGATGAGTATTTGGGTTTACGTTTTGTAAATCTATAGTTTCACAAGCTATCTAAGGTCTACAGTCAATCAGTTTTCACCTTTTAGCCTTAAATATCTTTTGCGTAATCAATAAATCTCTAAACAAAGACTTACAATTAAAAACTGTTGACCAAATATTCCTACAAGGTTTCACGCAAAACTTCTACATTATCCTTATTCTCTAATCTCTCATCTATCAAAATGCACTCTTTCTGAAAATACCCAGTTCCTTCAATATATTATGTCGTTGGCTTGACTTCCTAAATTATTTAATTAAATAACACATTTTGTTTTGTAGGGTTCCATCACTGGATGGCTTCCCCCTAAATGTGTTATTACATTTTATTATTACTAAATAGTTATTAGGTTATATACGTATATTGTATTAGTTTTCATATTAACTAATTGTGTTTATAGTACAGCTTATAAATTATATCCTTCTCATAAAAAAAAAAGAAAATATGTTAAAGACTAAAGTATATATTTTTATTCATTCAGAAGCCTACGCATTTGATGATAATGTAATTTTTTAAATTTATAGTTTATTAATTATCTTCATATTTTATAATAATTATTTTTGTAAAAAATTGTATTAATAATTTAACACTATTTTTAAAAAAAGAAAAAAAACCAATGTAAACAACTATATGTATAAATTGTTATAGTAAATATATTATCATATAAAAATTATGCTTGTTGGGATATAATAAGTGATATATTATTTATATGAAGGGAGTTTTTGGTTTCCAGTAAAAACACTTCAAAAAGTTATTACTAGTTACACATTCTAGTTGAGTAGCTATAACTGTATGATTAAATTATATATTTAACACTACTAATATACATATATTAACGTTTTTAAATTTTTAATAAGTTACATATTTAAATTATAATGCATTGTATATACAAAAAAAATCAAGTTTTAAACTGTATAATATTTTTTATAATAAATATTGTTTTACAAGCAATCATTTTATTCTTAACAATAGGTACTTCAGAGTAAAAACTATTACATCTACTATCTAGAAAAATAGTCAAATATTTTATAATTAATTTTTTTATCTAGAAATTGATGTAATTTTATATTGATCACGTAATTCATTAAAAATTATATTTTAAAAAAACCGTATAATAAATATAGAAATAGTAACACATTTTAAAATATGTTTAAATGTATTTTTTCTAGCGTTATATTTTAATGTCAACTCATTATTGTTTATGAGTTCAATATGATCTGAATGAAGTTTTTTCTTTTAAATAGATATTATCAAAATTAGACTATTTTATAAGTTATGATTGATTTTCTTATAAAATAATTCTTGGTCGTTGAAATGATTCAATTTATTTTTTTCTTTACGTATTATGACGTTGTATGACCATCACGATACGTAACTATAAATTGCTTAATTGTTTAACCATCAATGCTGTCTAACACTTTATTCTGATTGAGATAATACGTATTGGATTGACTATAAAATTTATCACTTATTACCAGTAATTTTGAAGACCAAAAAGCCAGTTGGTAATTTGGTATAATAAAATTATATACATTTTTAGAAAAAGTAGTTAAGTACTTAAATGATAAATAACAATGTGAAATTTAATAGGTTTTGTTATTTAGGCGGTCCAGGATTTAATGAACATTTTCAGTATCTGTCATTTAAATATCTATTGATGTAAATTAATCATTGATCTGAAATTAACTGTTTGTGAATTTGTATGTTATTGTCAAGGATTTATATATCTGTGTACATATTTTTGTATGTTTATTGTTTGAAGCAAAACATAATAATATTTAAAATATGATATTCAACTTGCATCAATTTCGAAACTGGTAACCTTAACATTTTTTTAACACGAACTTTTTTTGCATAATGATGCCGTACGAATGTATAATGACTATTATTACAATGAAAACTGCAATATTATTCAATTCGTGCCAAATAAACTGGATTCAAATGTGCTGCCAACCAGAATGCATTCTGCACTAAAATGATATTAATATTATGAACTGACCTGATGTTAAACTAACCTTAATACACCACCCTTTTGATATGATTTATATTTTTTAAAAAAGTTTTAGACTTTGAAAATTAATGAAAATTGCTTTTTAAATTAAGTTCTTGATTGTACTTAATGTATTCCATTGTCATACAAAAATTATCTTGAGTCTTATACTATGTATAATATATATTATATATGAGGCTGTGCAAGATATTTTTTGGGAGACATTTGCCTCACAAATTAATTGTAGAGGTTGATGAGAAATTAATCGGCAATGAATAGGGACTAGTGAATTTAGTGAAAATATTGAGTACTTTATACTTATAATATGTACCCATATCAATTTCAAAATTTAGAATGGTTTTCGTCAAATATAATAATATGTTGGTCGTGTGGGGTACAAAACATAAAATTTTCTTGTCCCGACGATAACAGTAAATCATTTTATTCAAAAATATGCGATATTATATAATTATACGAGTATACGTTTATAATATATGTAATTAGTTAGGTATAGGTACAACGATAACTACACGGTACGATAGTATTTATTTATTTATTGTTTAATACGGGGTGAGTCTAATTGTATTATTTAGTATACATATAATAATTGAGAAAGTTATATAAATCACAAAAAATACAAATAAGATATAAATAACGAACAGATAATAGTTTAATGCTAAGTACTAAGGTATAGTGAGTCCTCGTTGGTCAGTTTCATCATACAGACTATAGGATGTTTTTATAGGTAGTTATAGCGACTAAAAGGAATTAGGAAAGGGAAAGAGTATCTGGAAAAGAAACTTGGAACTCTGAAATTTAGATTATACAGGAGGGCAGGGGAATCGACTTCACAATTTATAAGTTTAGAAGGAAACGTAAGATTAGCCTGTTTTCTCATGTCACACAGGGTAGACAAATGAAGGCACTGCAGCATAGGTTGATACACGTGAGGAGTACACTCAATGCATAATGTGAATGCGGCAAATTTCAAAAATTTACGTTGAACTCTTTTAAGTTGACTAATACCATCGAATGTGCACGGATCCCAAATAATTACCCCCATACTCCAACACAAACCGAACAAAAGAGCAATACAACGTCTTAAGAGAGCTGGACAGCTTAAATTCAGCCGAAATTCTTTTCACAAAACCGAGCAGTTTCAAAGCCTTTCAAGTAACTTTCTCAATATAGTTACGAAAAGTAAGCGAACGATCAAAAGTAATATCAAGGTCCATAGCACAGTCACCTGGCTGCTTAAGCGCAATGTCATTGATAGTGTATGTAAACATGACGTGTTCATTGGAACGGGTGTAGGTCATAATATGACATTTAGTGATACTAAGCTCCAAGCCTAGTCCCCGGGCCCAATGAGCGACAGCATCAAGATCATGTTTTAAGAGTTAACAATCATCAGCGTAGTCAATACGGAAAAATAGTTTAATATCATCAGCAAACAACAGTCGTACACTGTGCT
The DNA here is from genome assembly GCA_009835225.1 of Aphis craccivora. Taxonomy (NCBI): domain Eukaryota; kingdom Metazoa; phylum Arthropoda; class Insecta; order Hemiptera; family Aphididae; genus Aphis; species Aphis craccivora. Next base: position 28,684 of record VUJU01001181.1, read on the forward strand.
GTATCACATCTTTGATGCGATTAACAAAGAACGAAAAAATAGAGGGTAATAGATGCCCGCCTTGGGGTACACCAGAGGTTACACTAACTAGACTGGAACGGATGCCATAAGAGTATTAGAGTGAAAAATAAACTGTGCAACTATAAATATTATTTTTAATCAACATTGCTGAAAGTCATAATGCTTTACATTTCTAATAAAACATAACGATCAATGCGGTGGTATTTTGAAGTCCGTAAGTTCAATTTTTGTAATACGCATTCATTAATCGAACGCTGTTCAAATCTCTCTAATGCACAGAATGGGATTTTTTTCCTGTGACTTTTTAGCAGAATAATATTCTGAACGGTATGTCTATTTTGTTTACATTTCATTTACTTCAACTTTAGTTTTATACTAATATGTTACTTGTACGAATTATTGTGATCAGATTTAATCACTGCTTATGTTTTCCATATTTCTTCATGTATATCTTCATAAAGTTTAACCAACATGATGATGACTATCATTGATCGATATTTACATTTTTAAGATGGCAAAGAACATTCGTGTGTCTTCGAAATAGTTTGAAAAATAATTACATACCTAACAAGTTGTAATCGTTTGTATTATACCTACTGACCAATGAATAATTAATATTACATAGTTTTATATTAAATGTATAGTATAATATTATTATAAATTTTAGTGCTTAGTATAATAAGTTCTTAAAAGTTTAATAATTATGATTTTATTACACCCATCCTTTGATAATTCATTATTATTATTATGATTATTATTGCTGTTATTATCTTTCTCTCTTTTTATGATTATAACAATAGTTTTATAAAAGTATTTTATCAAAGCTGTATTGAAGTTTATTTATAATATACATACATTTTTTAACAATAGATACTATGCAGATCGATTATTTTACTATTACTATTAACGTGTATCAGAAAAAAAATCGTATAAATGTCAAACTTTTATGAAGGGATTTCATCGGTAATAAAATAAATATTATTATTATTATTTTTTAATCGTATTAATTATTTTGAAACACAAATATTTTTATTTATAATGTATTAATCTTTTGAAGTGTATAATATTGTGTGTTGGAAATATTTTGCTTATAAAAAATATTCATAGTAACATGTACATTGTACAATGTACATAATAGGGTTTTATTATTTTAAAAACGTTTACCTAACTCAAATCAAATTTATTTGATATTATTTAAATTGTCACACTATATTCAAACATAATATTATAGTTTATTGTTCAATCAATTTAACATGATAATTTTGTGATGAATGACTCAATAAATAAATGAAAAAAAATTAGAACGATAATGAATCAATTCAATAGTAAAATGCGCCAACTGAGAGTTTTTGGTTTTATTAAAATATTCATAAGTTCCGTATAAAATAAAAATCTTAATATTTTAAAATACTTATTGCCATAAAATATAAATAAATATATAAATGTATAGATTTTAAATCGTATTCATTCAATAAAATGAGATGAATTTGTGTAGTTACGATTACTTATAAATATTCAAGTAATTAGATTTCTACAGTGAAATAATCATATTTAAAATTCATGAAAAATTAAATAGACACAAAGTAACTAGGTACCATAATTGAAGCCAATTATGGAAGTTTAACCTCATTTGATTGTAATTAAGGTTAGAATATTCATTTTTATTATTTACACTAGCAAAAAATCAAGTTACAAATACATAAATTTATAAATATTTGGCTTAAAATTGGCTTAAACATTTATAAATATACCTACATAAAAAATAAAATATACAAAATCCAGGTAAAAAAGTAGTAACTATTTCTATTGAAAATATAATGACAAATTACACATTACAATAACATAGGTATGTCTAGTGTGATATGATCAAAATGGTTCAAAGTTAAAGTAATATTATTATGACTAATTTAAATTGTTTTTATGTAAGGATACCAACGTTAAGTATAAGGTAGATATGTTATTTGTGAAAATTTGACATTTTAGCAAGTGTAATTAATGAAAAATAAAAATTACGACACGTTGATTTTTATATCTATTTAATCTTGATAAAATTATAAATAGAAATATAACAGCTCAAAAATTAACCAACACCTATACGAAAAATTAACATGAAGTAATAAGAAATATTTAAACGAAACTTTTCAAAAATGGGTAACGGTATATTATATATATACTTTTTTTTAAGTACGTATTTTAAAATCAAATTCCAATCCTCTTAAAAACTTATAAGAGATGAAACACTTATACAAAATTAACTTAAATGTTATAAATGTCCACTTATTATTTATATTCTATATATAACTTTAAAATAGTGTTCTTGTATACCTAAGTTTGTTTCAATATTTAAAACCGTAAGTATATATTTCTAAAGTTATCCATTACCATCCGTATCTTTTTTTTTTTAATTGTTCAAAAGTTTATTGATTATTCTCTTATGATCAAAGATATTTTTGCTTTAAAGTATTGAGTCGAGTATATAACGTTATATTAAAGAAAATACAAGGAATTAGCGTTTTACAAAAGAAAAAAAAATATATAATCATTACTTGCAAATATATAAAAGTAGATTTATTTACCTATGGAAAATAATAGAATTTGATTAAATTTTTTCCTTGGCGGTAGTTAAATCTAATTAAAAAATGTATTGTCTAAATAAATAAAAAAAATATCTAATATTATTCTATTTATATGTATTTGAGTTGTGAATCAAATTTAATTTATTCGATGAAACATTTTTTGGGAATAATTTAATACAAAATATCTAAGAAAAAAATAAATGAAGTACTTTAGAAATATTATCGAGCTTTTTATTTGTTGAAAAGAGATTTTTCAATGGTAATTATTTTATTTTAAATAGTCTATTTTTAATTAGTTACTATTATTATAAATTAACGAATATATTTAAATAATATGTGTAAGTACAGCTTAAACTAGGACAATAGATGCATATTAGTAAATCTTGAGTTTTGACGTTTTGCTATAATGTAAATTACGATAAGAAAACATGAATGATATTAGTTTTAGATCAATAAATAATTATAGGAATATACCATAGAGTAATACTATATGTATTACTAGTATTACTCTATGGAATATACGTACATACACCTTGTTCCAAATGAATGATTTAAATAAATTGTTTATCATAAAATTAAAAAAAAAAAAAAGATTCGCATCAATTATTATTATCAATAAAGAACTATTGGTATTTATTTATTTTAAAATTATAAGATAACCATTTAAGAACTGTTAACTATAAACTATGAACCTTTTTTTAGGAAACTCGAAGAATTTAAATATTTTGTTTTATTATTGTCATTTAAACCACTTCAAATAATAAAATAGTTTTTATTAGGTAATTATTGAAAAAAATTGTGTTAATCCAAGAAATTATTGTTGATTGTAATCAAATAAAAAAGATATGATGACAATAAGTAATAAAATGACTGCGTTATATGATGGTTATTAATATATATATATATTTTTTATAATTAATTGAAAGAAAAAAAAAACGTTAGTGTATGATTTGCAAGTATGTTACCTACTCTGACTAGTTGTTAACATTTCAATTATATGGAAATTATAAAAAATATGAACATGCATAATACAAATTACTTCTCAGCAGATTCTCATCTACCTCAATGGGATGAAGAATTTTTATTTGTACCAGAAAAAGAGGTACTTTGTAAATATAAATGATTTAAACTAAAATTGAAAGGATATGAGTGTTAAAAAAAAAAAATTCAATCATATTTCACAAGAACCTTTTTTGCTAGGATAATGTTAAAATTACGAGAACGGCTATAGAAGAAAAATTATATTATTATGTAAAATTTAACAATAACTTTTGATGAAATACCAAATTACATTAATTTCATACTACAGTATACTGTATTTGTTAATTTTAAAGAACTATTCAATTTTTAATAAAAAATATTAATAATTAACGATTAATTTGTACAAGAAATTAATTAATTAAATAAATAAATAATACATAATATAATAATGAATGCAATTGTCTTAAAGCCAAATACTATGTTCATTAGATGTAAAAGCTTGCATTACAAATTTCAAGAATGATTTGAATTAGAAGTATGTAAGTTTTTAGTACCTAGTTAAATTCGAGGTATAAAAAATAACAATTTATATTAAATTAAATATTAATTATTTATATTAATATTAAAAGAAGAAAAATATTTTTTTTATATTATGATTTTAACCTTGTATAAATAAATTGTAAATCAACAACACAGTCAGAAAAATTCAATCCAAATGTGTAATAATAATATAAAATATAATAATATGTAAACTTTGAGTAATAATATATTTTAATACAATTCTATGAAAATGCTAATTTTTACATATATTTTGTCTAAATTCAAATAAATCAAACCAATATTTATCAAACAAAGACACCTATGGCGAATTCTTTTTCATGTGCTGATACTTCATATTACAAGAAAACCTTCTGAAAATCTAAAAATTATCTTCCAAGAAAAGCAATATTAGATCAAATTCAATTTACAAATAAGTCTACAGGAGACTTCTTAAGTAAATACTTATTATACTTGAAAAAATAATAATTAAGAACAGTTGTATGAATAATAAAATTAATGTGTTGTAAAATAAATTGTTAATTACATTTTTCACTTAAGCTAGAGTCTAACTAAATAAAAAACTTCAGTTTTGAAATTTTGCCCAAAAATAATGTTTAAAACATTCATTGGGATTTTACTAAGTGGTTGTACATACTGCAGTATTATAATAGTATTGATATTTAAATCATTATTATTATAGAACTTCAAAACTTTATGTTATATATTTTATTTCAAGAATAAATAATATTATGATAATTATTACATTTTTAACACTTTAGAACATCGAATTAAAAATAAATTTTATTATTTTTACAACATTTTGCAATTTTGATTGATCGATTTTATATGACTTCTGTCACGTGAATTTATATCATTTTTAAACTCACAAAAATAATTATTTTGAATACAGCCCATTTAACTAGTATAAATACCTAACAAAAATGTTAACATGCTCATCAACTGTAGCAAACCAATTTGTTCGATTTAATTGTTTTGTCAAGTTATTAAGTGCAATCAGTGAACAATACGATACGCCGGGCCCGAGAATTTTTATGATTGCACCGCGTAAATCCAATAATTTATGGTAATTCTAAAAAAAAAAAATAGTATGCAGATTTTTGCACATTCTTAAAAATAATGTACTTGGGTAAACGATGTTTTGTTTTTCTATGCAGATTACAAACATAACACTCTGCACGGTGGAAAAAAAATGCCCCTAACGATCGCCGCAAATGCACAATGCCGGGTTATAGAATTTTATTGTGATTTTTTTTTTTTATACCGTCCCGATCTGTTTTCCTTCTTTGCATTTTATTATGCACAACTATTAAGCAGGAGCAATATACTCGTAACGCCCGTCGGTAAATGTCGCCAATGCACACTATGTGCACTCGAAACACCTGAAATCAAAACACTACGAGATAATATAACGTCATAACAATATGATTATGCAAATAGAAATGGAATGAACCACACACAAAACCCGTCCGGAAATTTGAACTCGTTTAAACGTATCCATCGTTTATATATTATATAGGACAGGCACTTACTTACATAGGTTAGGTTAGGTTGTGCGTGCAAAATATACATTATAAACGCGTGTGAGCACAGTCCCGCCGGTCAACTACACAACAGTGACGTCGGGTAACTCGATCTGGTATTACAGATAAGTGCCAAAAATAGATTAAGCTAACCTGTTCTTAATAATTTATTACCTTTTTTCCAAAACTTTTTGACCAAACCACTCTCAAAATATAGACGTCCGATTGATATAGAATATATATATAAATATATATTATATTAAGTTGTGTTCGCGTGTACACTTCACATGATCGTTGTATCGCATTGTTATACGAAGAACTTGCGAGGAAACATCGAAGCTAAAACTTTATTTCAAATATATAAGTGACTTTGTTTATAGACCGACTTCAATTACAATAAAAATAGTATACATACTCGCAAAACAGGTTTCCTCGATACATTACAAAAAATAACGATAGTAATTATATCAAATTAATAGATAATTATATTAATATTAATAACCATATACATATGTTATGCGAAAAAAGAAACTAAAATGCAAATGCTGTATACTATTATTACTATTATACATCTATAATAACTTTTAGCAAAAAATAATAAGTCTTTATCGATGTTTTTATAGTCAGTACATCAATACATATATACCTAAGTAATAATATTAACATTTACAATTTCCAAAATACTGCCATCCTGCCATGATGAATAATATTGTTTTTATTACGGTAAATACTAGATTATAATTTTGAGTTAATTTATAAAACAATATTATTATCACATTAGCTATTTTAATATGTTATTATTTATAATGCAACTGCTAAATAATAATTAATTGAATTAGCTACTTAAATAAGTAGATATTTTTATTTATTACTGAAATTTTATCATGTGGGTATTTTATTTTTTTTTATTCTCGACGGGGGTGTGTTTTAGCAACATAAGCAAAAATATTTAACTAAAACATTAAATATGTACCAACATTTTTAAAAAATCATTTGTTTTATAAATTAAAATTAAAAGAGTAATTGTTTTTATTAAAAAAAAAAAATAAATAAAATAATGAAATAAAAACGTTTATATTGCCACAGGATATATCAATTCTAAGTAGGTACCCAATAATAATATGATTCTCGACGAATCACCCTCTATACATAATAATACACATTAATTTTCACTAATTTTACTTTTTTTTATGATAACTAGCGTAACATAGTTTAGTAAAAATAAAACAATTATTTGACCTTATGTATAATAGGTAGTAGGTATATTAAAAATAAATAAAATCTTAGCATTTACATAGAAACTAATATTTTAGTTAATCTAAAATATATTTGTTTGAGTAAATCCTATAATTTTTCTATTTTTAATTGATTGTTTTTATTATTATCAAAAAATCATTATTTGTTATTTATTCTTTGACTAAACATTAGAACGTCCTTATGGCTACAGTAGATTTTTAAAATGTAAATCAATTTTATTGACATCTGTCCAATAAAATAATAACAATACGTCATGGTTTGATTTATTTTTATTATTTTATTGCTTCGCGTGACTTTCGTGAAAGTATATTTTATTAAACGGAAGGAAATATTTTTCCACGCATACGATACAACATAAGTCGGGTGAATAGAATCAATTTATTGTTACGAGTTTATGACCTATATGGATGATTATATATATTTTTTTTTTAGATATTATTATAAAAAGTTTTCGTTTTCATTATTGTAAACTCCTCCCTTATCCTTTTATGTATCATTTATATCTTACGTAATATTATTCAAGTTTTATGTCACCGAAAAATCGTAATGTTTTCACGCATGCCACAAATCGCTATTTATCGTTGCCAAACGTGTCACATTCAAATTCGTATTGCAGGTGAATAGTGAATACGAACTATGTGTGTTTACGTTTTCTTCAATATTTTTATCAACTGATTATAAACAATATGAGTTAGTGGTTTTTTTTTTTTTTGGTATATTTTTTTTTTGTTTTGTTTTGGAATTTAAGCTCACGCGAGAACGCACAATTTATTACACAGCCCAAAGGGTGAAAAAACAAAACATTGTATCTAAAAGTCATATAATACATAAAGTAAATACATAAATTCCTATACATAAATGTGTGTGTGTGTGTGTGAGTGTGTGTGTGTGTGTGTGTGTATTATAAATAATGCGTAAAAACGAACTTATATAATATTATATATATATATTATGCTCGTATATATATATATACACGTATGTATACGTCACGTTTTAACATATGTGTTTATATTGTACGTATACAACGTAAAGTACTGCACGATTTTGCACATGATACGGAATATAATCGTCAAAAGAAATAAAATCATTCCGTCCTACCACTCTCATTTCCTGCCACCACGCGAGCAGTCCGACTTTATAATATTATATTGTAGTGATCGATACACGGCCTGGTACCAAAATGATAAAAATCACTTTAGCCCGGAGGTGTTGCGAGTTGAAAATATGATGGTATTTTATGCAAGCGTAACGCGTAAGCATAAAATGTATACGGACTGATAAAAAAGAAAAAAAACGTTATCATAATATTGTTATTATAATGACTTGGAATGTTCAACGAAAGTAAATTAATACTGCGACGAATACTCCATCGACTATCGATGTATTGTAATTAATGCCGGAAAACGATTTGGCTTTAGATGTTTCGTATTCAAATAATAATAGCATGTACTATGAAGATCTTACGAATTTTAGAAGGTACCTATAATCATGGTCCGCGAAAACATGCCAGTTTACAACTGAATAATGTAAATTGATGTCAAATAAATTTGCGAGTAATTTCAAAGGCTAAACATTGACTAAACATTTATTTGTTTAAGCCGAATCCGGAGATCTTGATTTACATTTTTGCCAAGACTCATCAGTAGGAAAATGTGTGTTGTATATTATGCATGCAATGTTAGTTTTCTAGATCAGCGTCTTTGGTGAACTCATGAGGTCATTGGCTTGTAACGTAATAATTCGCTACGATTATTCAGAATAGTAGGCGATTCATTTATTCATTCGAGACAACAGACTTAGTGAAACTAGAGAATAGTTTTTGAAGGGGACAATAGTGCCATATTATTAATTGTTAATGATATACATAAAATACGATATAAAAGTAACATAACATTATCATACTTTGGTTATTATAAAATCACTTGTCCTGGTCATTTTTTGGGTGCAAAAAATGAGTAGCTATTAAAATATATTGTATCATAAAAATTATATTTATCTTATTATCGGTTAAAAATGATAAACATGTACATTATACCAATATTATTTTATTTGGGATGAATTATAGGCGTGATAATTTGGATGTTATTACGATTGAACGTAAATAAAAATAATAAAATATGTACATACATTAGTAATACAGGTTAAATACAATATCAAAAATATGTATCTTTTATAACATACACTCTAAAAATAGAGCAGTTTTAAAGTATTAAAAGAAACTAAAAAAAAATAAATAATGATAATAATTAAATGTTATACCTACCTAAAATCAAGTAAAATATTTTATGTGATTTCTCTTAATATACTCGTAAGAATACAGTCAATAATAGTCCTCTCAACAATTTAAGACATTTATTGATTTACCTAATCAAATTCTATCAATAGTTTAGTTATAATACTAGAACTTAAACAATACTTTGAAATCGGATCACCCAAAGTATTTTGATTAGGTAATAAAATATATTATCGTACCTATAAAAACATTTTATTTATAATATTTTTAATTCTTTTTAGTATAATAACATAATATTATTACATATCTAGTATAAATAACTTTTAATATTGTTTTTTAACTGTTTTAATTTGTATTGCTAATATTTTTATCGATATATTTCTTTATACGTTAAATTGCCCCAACTACTAAACGACTGTCCATTTTGTACGAAAACTTTTAGAAAGAAGAATCAATAATTTTCTAATTAGAATATTGAAGACTAATTATTAATAGAAGAACAATCACAATTATTATTTGTTAATATTCATGTATTATGTGTGTATATATAATATATTATATAACATGTATTTCTAAAAATAAAAAATAAACTAATAATAGAAAACATTACATTATTATGGAGGTCATATTTGATTAAAATTACATTTTATTTTTAAAAAAACTGTTGTTGTTAACTACTCATCATTTTATTTTATTTAAAAGTCATCCTTATATATTTTGTAATAATAATTGGATTTTGAATAAACATTTAAAATGATGAAAATTTGCATTATTACAATAACAACAATATTTACTTATATAATATTTAAAATAAGTTATTGCTGATTACATAATATAATATTTTTATAACACGAAAAGAAGCAGAAAAATAATGAAACTTTTAATGATCACGAAAAAATAAATAATAACATTATATATATATATCTACAACATAAGTTGGTTCAAATGATAAAATAAAATATAAACTGCATATTATTTGATTTTTAAAATCGTAATTTGAACAAAATTAAAATATTTGGTGTATATTATTATTTATTTGAGGATATACTTCAGTATAATATTGTATTTTGGTAATTATTATAATATTGACAAATAATATTTTGTTTAGATTGGTTTAAATTGTTTATAATGAAGTCATTTTAAAAACTTTATAAACACATTAAATCCAGCTATAATATTATGCTAAGTGAAAACACAAATTTAAATAACAAATTCCGACAGAAATTATCATATCGTTTTCTTTATAACAATTAATTAGTTATATTCCTTGATAATACTAAACAGGTGTTGACAATGACGTTGAAGTTAATCATTTGCAAACAGTGTTACAGATACTATATTAATAAAGTTACTCCTACATCTTAGATATTTGTAATGATGTGTATTGTAAGGTTTGAATTTGGCTTGCTAATATTTTCATATTATAGATTACAGAAAACGTCTGTAATAGTATCATCTTGATCAGTTATATAAAACGTGGCAATGCAGTTTTTTATCAATTCACACTATGTGATAAAAATCTGCAGAGTATCACCACAGGGTTACCTTTAAAAAAAAAATAACAATAATAAATCCAGGTTAATGGATACTTTTAACATTTGTCCAATTTTCGGCTAAGGCACTGTAATCGAGATAAAACTATTTATGTCCCAATGAAAAAGTACCGATTGTAAAGAACACAAATAAATCGAAGAAATAAATCAAAGGATATAAACCATGTACGTTCGCACTTATAACTGAGTGTTTAAGATTAGAAGTAAACTTAGATAAATAGGTAACTGAAATCATTTGTCACGGAAATATAACAACTTAAAAAATTACGATTCGTTACTATTACTTCTCGTATTTTACCCGTGTAAAAACTGACTGTATGGAATCAAAACATATAAGGAAAAATGTTTTTTTTTCCTTTATCCTAATAAGAATTGATAATGAAGATACGATAATTTAACATGAATAATAAATGATATAATTTAGCTATTTATCCATAGTTAAATTTGTACTAGCGTAAGAAATATTATATGTTATGATAAAAAGAAAAGAATGACATGCTTATTTGAAGTAAAACGTCCACCATCAAAGACATTTGAATGGGAGTTTTAATGTTATCTGTTTTTTTTTTTTTAATTTTAATTCATAACAAGTTCTGGCATCAATTTCTTTTTAAACGACATATACAATTGTAAGATATGGTTTTAGCGGAAAGGTTTTTTATGAATGGGTTTATTTGTGGTTTTGAAGATGATCGTGAACATTTTTATAAAAATGCGCGGTTTTATCCTTTTCAGTTTTCATTAAAAGGTATTTATAAAGATTAGCTAAGATTATAGTTGAAGTTTTATTATAAGGTTATAATTAATTATTATTTAATAATTTCTCTAGCGTGGGTTCTGCTATTTACTGATGATTTTAAGATATTTTATACTATGTCATCGTTAGAAAACTGTAAAATAGTTTAAAAGTATTCTAAATGAATGTTAAACTTAGTGTAGTTGTATCTCAAATATTAGGAAATGTAAAGTTGGATATGAAATTTTATCGAACTCGAGATATTATAACGTTTGACTGTTCTCTCGATAGTTTGAATCTTTACCGCGTTAACAAAATTATTGATTTAGCGTTTACTAAGAGTTTGTAAAGTATAGAACAGGTTTCTGAATTATACAGAATAGGTACCATATTATATAAACTTAGTTTATCCACCCCATTATTATCAGTCTATAAATGAGGTTCTTAGTGTCGAATCACTATTATCTAGACCTGGGTTCGGCATTAGGCGACCCGTTGTCCAAATCCGGCCCTCGGAAAGGAAATAAATGAACCGCCAAAAATATTTGTTTCATGTTAGTTTTCCACACATAATAGATATTTGATAATTGTTTATCGCTGCTTACAATAATTGTCACGATAACACAACAGTTATTAGCTATATTATCTAAGTTTTTCTGGCTCCCGAATTTTTTTTTCTCCAAAATGTCTAGATTGCTATAGGGTTTAATTACTAACCAGTACTTAATCTATAAGTCAGACTGTTGGTTAACCATTTTATTTCGGGTCTTTTTCGTAAACAAACAGATGCATTTCACTCGTTGGAGAAACTCAGCAACCACGTTCTAAACAACACTTGATTTCAGGGAAATTTTTACACGTAGGTAAACTAACAATCCCTTCATTAAAATTATACCATAATTACACGACTCGTATACTTTATGAAAAATTCGTATTTAGACTGTTTTTATTTCAATATAATTACTGTTATATCGTTCTATTATTATCATAACTTTATCGATTTACTTTGTGACTAATATTGATAAAAAATTATATTATGTTACTACTCATATTATTATTGTTAAAGCCAATTGGCATAAGTGTATAAAATAAATAAGTATATTATTGCTCAATCGAAAGACGGTTTACATTAGAATATCTAATAATTATATATCTGTTTTAAAGTCTATTAAAAACGTTTTTCCAAAAAAAAAAAATAAATAAATAAATAATAATAAATAATTATTCATCGTAATTTTTATTTTTAGAATCGGCACGTATAAAAATAACAAAACATGCATTCAATTCTACTTATAACACATCATGTATAATGTATATTATGATACCTTTTACCACTGTAATATACCTAAATATCAAATATATTATTATGGCATAGTCTATCTGTGCATTATACACTATACAGTCTCTATTATTTTCGTTTTAATTTTAATGGGACCAATTCTCACTAATTATTTATACATGAATAGCACACGCACACTTCACTTGATAGATTGATTAAAATTTTCAAGAGGATACTCGTTTAGATATACTTTGAGATCGCCTATCAGTACTATAATATCATGTTCAACATATTTCGTTATTATACTATAATAGAAATAAAATTGTTTCTGGGGTAGGTGGATGTTCATTAAAATTAATATAATCGTATTTTATACGTGTCGTATGGTTTTCTAATAGTCACTCAAGTCGTGTTGAAGATAAGTACCATCTTATAATGGGGTTATATATTTGAATGCAATATTAATGTTATACTATTACGCTACACGTCGATTAGCACAAAAAATACCTATAAAAACAATATTTAATACTAATATTAAACTTTAATATTAAAAAAATAAAAACAAAGAAGTCGCTTTGCTGTATAGTTGATTTCGAGTAACTAAAAGGTTTCAGTTTCCTAATTGAGTAGGTAGTCACTAAAATGGATGTGTTAAATTTGAATTTAATGACACTTTTTTACACACACACAAAAACCATTCTGAGCCAATGTACTGTAAGTATTTTTTTTGTTTTTTTAGAAGTAACACTGTACGTTAAACTAATTTATGCCAACAATATCCTTTATATAATAATAATCATATTATTATTTTTATCAACTTACAAATTAAATTTTCATTCTGTAGAATGATGATAAGAATAGGTTCAAGGTATAAATAGATTATAATTATTCTTAGTAGTTTTTAATTACATTGTGTATAGAAAATAATAATATACAAAATAGTGAGAAAGTCTATACAGTCAATATCACATCAATAATAAATTATAATTAAAATTTTTATTTTTATTTTAAATGCTCGATTGAATTAAAATATACATCATTGTAAAATCAATACATTACATTCACCGCTTCACTCAGAATCTAATAATATTATATTATGTAAGTTAAGCTCATTGGTACTATAAACTTGTATTATAAAATATGTTATGAATTTAATAAAAATATTAACATTTTACTTATAAAAATTATAAATAAATGTATTATTCAAATAAAGATTACGAAAAGTTTGTTAATAATTGTTTATGATATTGTAAATACATTTATATTCGTTAAAATTGTTAAATATCATATTTTCCACGATATAATTATCGTCAAATTTTAATATATAGGCTCTGAACAATTAATACTGTTTTGTCAAGTTTAACTGTTGGTATGCAAAATAAAAATAAATTCTATGTTTTTATTTTTACCTCAAATATAATTCTGAGTTAATTTTTACACTAATAATGATCATTTATCGCTTTTACAACTATCAGTTTATTATTTTTAATGTATAAAATAATTGTAGTCAAAATCATAATAATTTTAATTTTGATAAACTTAAAGTCAATAGGGAATTTAGTTTAAAAATAAATTAGAAATATTGTAATCAAATTGTTGATGATGGTAAGTAAAATAAGTCATTATTATATACAGTGCATAGTATCATGAATAATTTTGGAAAAATATTCATTCCTAATTAAAAAAAAAAAAAACATAAATAGTTACATGATATGTACAAATTGAATTTATTATACCTACTGATTAGTTAAAAAAAAATACAGATAATAATAATATAAATAATATTTTATATATATATATATATATATATATAATATTATACCTAATACCAAATATTATAATACATTAGAATAATGTGTTATAAAAATTAAGTAAAAAAATATTTTATTTTTTTTAAATTAAGTGTATTCATACAAAAAATTATAACTAATTTATTTATTTTTTCAAATACAAACATATTATTAAGGATTTTAAATTTGAAAAATAATAAATGTAATTCTTTGAAAATCAACACTTGCTAGGTATTGTATTATAACCAGGTCATGGAAACTTTATTACGATATTAGTTATACAGGAAAGTATTTTTATTCTTAGTATGGATAAGTTTTCTGTAACTGGGGTCCAAGAACTTGTGCAAGAAATTTTTGTATAAATAAAAAAGACAGGCTTGTTTGTATTATAGTATCTAAAATGATTATTAATTTTTTTTTAAATAACACTTTTCTGTATGAAGATGCCTATAAATAATAATTGTTATCTATTTAATTTCTCTCGTGTAGATGGTGAATGTCTAAGTGTGTCATTTTAATATTAAATAATAATTTTAACGAAGTCATAATGTGTCGAGTGTGTACTTTTGTGACTTTTGTGATAGTTAATTATATTGTGCGTCGTGTATAATATTTATGAATAAGATATTAAAATTGTTCCAGTATGTATTATTATAATATTATATTATAGTTATCAATATCTTTTATGCCTATTGACTACGTTTTTTTTTTTTAAATTGTGAGTATAACTAAAAAACTACTTTCTATCTCGTTCTATTGATATTATATAATATACTATACAAGGGTAAGAATGGAAAATAAGTTTAAAATAAATTCCTAGTTGTACCGAAGAAACAATACATAAGTTTAATGCCATGTGTTTTTTCTTGGTATACTTTTGGAGCAATAAAATACTCACTACAAAAGTTTCGTTATGACCCTTAATCAATTGTAAACTGGACACAGATATAGTACTTTGAACGAATAAAATTAGGAGTTCTCAGTAGTTTTTAAGAACATTTTCAAGAACTACAACGTATATATATATATGTCATTTTTAGTAATCATAAATAAAATCGTTAACATTTAGTTTGAAAAATAAAATATTTAGAATCAAATATGTTGATTAAAACTTTTGAAATTTATATACGATTTCAAAATATATATGGAACAAAAAAATACACACAGATACAAATTCATGTTGAAATACACAACTACAATTGATTAATTATTAAAATTAAAATATAAAATTAATTTGAAACTTTTATTGCATTGTAATGCTTAGTTGAAAGTTCGCTGTTTTTTCATTAGGCGTAAATGATAAAAATAGGTAAAAAAAGAATAATAATGTGCTTGATATTTTTTTTACTGTAATTAAAATATATTTTTAGTTTATTAAAATTATATAATGCAACTAAATAATTACATGATTAAACTTTCTTAAAATTCATACATTTTAATTAGGTACATAATTCATAAACCATCTGAATTATTTTCAATATTTTCAAGTATTCTTTATATTGTAGTAAAATTATGCTAATCTAAAATTAATGCAAAATACTATTTCTTGTATCGATTCAAATGTATTTTATGCAGATAAATCTCGAAATTATGAATTATCGAGTACAATAAAAACTCCCTAAATTAAAATTGAATGAATTTAACTTGCATTATCCTCTCTTTGATTAAAACTATCGTCTTTTGTGAAAGTGTACTAAGACTTTTTTACCATTGTCTAGTGTTAAATCATGATATTTTGCAAAGAATTATGAATACCAAAAAAGCATTTATTAAATTAAAATATATTTCAAGTGAGGTATTGAAGGTATTATATACATATAAAGGATATTTAATTATGAGGTAATACGTCGAGTAGGTTGGATGTGGTGATAAATTTGACTGTAGCAAAAATTAAATTATGATAGGATCATGATTGAAAATTGACGAGAGTGAACCTCGAAGCGTAAATTTTTCTCTATATTGGGCGTATGTGCGGCATTCGGTGAAAATATGTTTGATGTCTAAGCGGACTCCGCGAGCAGTGCATATTAGAGTATCTTATTTGACCATTAAAAACTGTGTGAGATTTGTGTGTTGCTGTTTCTAAGTCTAGTGACTCAGAATGACTTAGAATTTTTTGGGTGAGTCGAGAGAAAAAGGCCAGTAACGTATGTTTTGTTTAATTTCGTGTAATTTCATGGTATAAGAAGACTATTGATGGAGCTATGTATACGTACGTGTACATTTGTTTTTAATCATAGCTAGAAACCTAAATCATTGTGGGAGTCGATTTTGAACGTAGATGATTGCATGGATGTGGTTGTAATCTTTGTTGTTTGTGATCGGGGATCATTTTTTTTTTTTATTATTATTTAAGTATATTTAATCTGTTTAAAAAATAAAAACAAAAAGTAGCAAGGATAACATAGAAAATTTACAACATGAATAAAGTGAAGAGGAGACCGTTCATTAACAGAACCTCAGTATCTAGGATCTAGAAAAGTTTTATTTTAGAGAGCACATAATTTTTTGATATACCTATCCAACTTAACTTTAAGATCTATAAATATATAATACCATACTCGTTTGATGTAAGCTATTTACAATTTACATACCAACATTCAACACATAATTTATTAAGGAATCAGAAAAAAAAAATATAATTTGGATTGTGAAATTAAAAGTATTGGTTTCCATATTTTCTTAAATAACAGTTTGATAATGTTTTTACCAATATAGGTACATAAATCAGATACAAATAAGAACAGTATTATTATAAACAGATAATATTAAAACTAGTTTAAATAATTTTCAAACATAACATGTTTTTGCTATTTAAAAAAATCAAAAAAATCAACCATTTATATTTTTAAATATTAATGTATTTAATATGGTATTAATATTTTCTACTGGAAATTCTTAAAAACCTACTAATATAAATAATGTTTTATTTTAATTCATTCTCAAAACTAAAAATTAGCAGAGCAAATAAAATATTCGCTGTCAACAAAAATATATTACTTTTACTAACTATTACTATTTTCAGTTGTAGGACTCAGTAATAAAAGATAATTTTCAATTTTCATTTTGAAAAGTGTACAAAATTGAAATTGATATTGTTGTCAGATGTGTAAAAAAAACTTTCTATTTTACAGTAGAAGTGCAACAAAAAAGTTAAGACGTTGATTAGGTCTTGACAAAAACTAAAGACAGGAATTCTTCTTGAAATTATTATAACTGACTTGGGAATAATTTATTTATTTAATAATTTACGCCTACTGTGGGAGTAATTGTAACAATACACTTTTTTAAAGTACAAATTTGATTTAATAACTTGATTATTTGAGTACAATTTGTCTGAGTTTATTCACTTTACCAACATCTCATTACGCAAACACAATAGTTAAAATTATATTATTTACAATAAAAAAAAAAAAAAAAAACTCACATTAATTGGTTGTATATATTTTTTTTAAAGGTGCAATATAATAAACAATCATTATTAAAATATGATTAATAAAACTTTAAAGTATTTGAAATTTACTTTTTTTATTCTCTAAAATTTCTAGTTATGTTTTTGTTTTCATTGATAAGAATTGATTTTTTAAAATGTATTTAATCATATAGTCCTATGGCGTAATATATTTTGTTTTATATATGTGAACAATTTTTTATAAGCTAAGTAATACTTTGTTTTTGATGAAAATGTTGTGTCTAAAACCATATCAATAATTTAATGGATTGCTTTGTGAAAATCAATATATATATATACATAAAAGAATATAATTCCGATAAATCGTATACAAAATTAAATTTATTGTTATATTGTTTATCTAATTTAGAAAACATGTTCTTGTTAAGTATTAGGTACACGAATTACTATAAATTATATTTTGTAAGATTATGTTAGACTATATTAATTAAATTTGTAATAACCTAATCAGATGTTTTATTACTGTGGTTTTGACATAAAATATTTAAGACCCATTTAGAAATTAAAAAATATTTTGGATGGTTATAAAAATTTATATATTTTTATTATTATTAGATTATATAATCCTCGATGTTTAATAATAGACCAATAGTGTATTATTAAAGAGTTCAAATGTAATAATTACTTTTTTTTAATCTCGTACATGACCATTAATCATTATAAAAATTTAATATTTTATCATAGTTAATCAAAACTTATAAATCTTGTAACAATAATTGGATGTTTTGTTTACCAATTTATGTATTTCAATCAATAAACTCCAATACTGAATAAAAATTAAATTTGTTATAAGTGCCAATACTGATCCATAAAATTCCATAGCATATTAATATGTTTTTATGGCTTCTTATATCACAGGTTCAGTTTTTAAAATGTTCTAACAAAATAACTTAACCAATGAACTTTGTTAAACGTAATATACATACTAAATTATAAAACACATTCCATTGAAAATATATTTTTAATTTGTTTGTAAATAAATTGTTTATGTTTATTAATAAATATTAAATACATATTACATTATTATATTCTAGTAGTTCTATTTTGTATGTTTTATTAAAAATGTAAAATCATTTTTATCATAAAATAGAATTACTTATAGTATTTTTAGTAAAATTAAATGATATTATTAGTTGTATGACCATTATAAATAAATGTGTTAAACTTAGATATTATTTTTCACACAATTTGTCATTTTTTGTCATTATCTCAATATGAACACAGATAATTTATTATTGCTTTAATCTAATAATAGTATATCATATTTTACTTTTACAATACCTGTTGACTTAATAGCTGCAGAATTTCGCAGTTTATTTTTCGAAATTAGATTTGAAACGTAATCCAAAAAATGTTTTTTGTTTTTGGACTTTTCAATACTATGTCTATTATCTAGAAAAACTACGTTATTTTTTTCCATCGGTTTATTTAAAATATTCAGATTTGTTTGAATTTTTAATACGGTACGTTTTTTCATAGTCGTCATATTCACACACGCGCACGAAAACTACAATAAACACGAGTAATACAGTTATTAAACTTTATTACATGTTTATCACTTGAGTTTTATAAAGGTTATGTGTCAAGTTACTCTAGAGATAATTTTATTGATACCTGATTTATTTATATACTTATCTCATATGTATGTTCACTATATGTTTGTACCTGTGTGAACATTATATATAAAAATATAGGTATAGACTAGATTAATTTATACTAATTTACTCAAATATTTTATAATTATTTATAAAGACCATCTACACATAAGATAGATTAGTATATAAACGATAAGAATTCAGCTAAACCACTAAAATACTGGTCCAGTAGATATTAATATAGATATATCAAACCAAAATTCAAAAACATTAGCAAAGTGTTAAAGAGTTAATTCGGTCAAACATAATTAATAGATGAGTTGGTATATAGTGGAATTTAAAAAAATAATTTTCCATCTTTTTTTTTTAAATCAAAATTTTAACATTGTTGCTGAAGTCAAACTATGAATTTATTTTTTGAACACTACATTAAGATCATATAGTATAATAGCTACCTATCTGGAATAAATAATCATATTATTGTATTGTAAGATTAAGAACTTCTTGGAGTTAAAAATTTTAAATTTAAGTGGAAAGATCTGGAATCTTCACATGAATGAGTGGTCATTATAACTTTTTCTGCTATATTTTCTTTATATATATATAGTTACTTTATATTGACATAATCTTTTAAACATTTATTTGGGTATTTTTCGTTTCAGACACAGAATACTTTATGCGGCTTGGCATAGCTAGGTTAATGATGTCGGTGTATAAGTATCTAGAGTGGTTTTTATTTTTATTTTGTTTGAAATCGAATGCTTTATTTGCAAACGCACGTGACAACTGAAATTGCAGCCTACAGGCTTTATCTGATAAAATACAATACTCGCATATGCTCATTTGTCGTTGTTTTGCATATTATAAACGTGTTATAAATTTTGATTATTAGAGTTATCGTTTGAAAAAAATATTATAATCAACAATAGTTACTGAAAAATAGCGATTTCTATTATGGTGTGTCTAAATAGTTTATTATAATTTTATGATTAAAATTCATAAAAAAATAAATAAATAAAAATATATGCTTGTGTGAGATACCGAAAAAATAAGGTGAGTCAAATTTAAAACCACACCTGCCTATACAGAAAATCGATAATTTTTTTCATGCAATGAATTTGTGTGATATGACGTCAAACTTTCATTTTAAAGACTATCCTAAGTGATATATCACTAACACTCAGCCGGCAACTATATAATCTAAATTTGAATTTTTCCCTTTGGTATTTTTGTAAATCATTTCACATTTGTATGATTTTATATATGATAATTATTATATCAATTCCTTATTTTAAAAACTACCTCTGAATTAGAAATTAAAAATTAGCATGGATAATTTATTTAATTTTTTTTTTTTTTTATTATACGTCGTTTACGTTTTTATTGTAATTAAATAAATTAAAAAAAAAAAAAAAAAACTGTTCAACAACTTATAAACTACAAGATATGTTTTCTAATATCATGATTGATCGTAAATTAATTGCAAAATATAATTATAAATATAACTTACGTACTATGACATGGTGATACTTTTCTACACGTTGTGGGCAAAATTAAAATAATTGTTATCATATTTTGGTGACATCACCCATTTATTTATATATATTAAACATCAATTAACAGAGCTATTATAATTTATAGTGGACAATTTTGAATAACAAAACCATTATGACAAATGGTATATTGTATACTAAAGGTCAATTCATATACCAGCAACAATAATTACTTACTTTTTAATAATATGTTGATGTGGTCTAAAACACTCTGAAAAATAAAAGTTATGCCAAATTTGATTCTTAGTATTATTAAAGTTTAATTATATGATATTTAAAGATGCAGTCAGTGTATAAATAATCAAAATAATTTGTTTAATTTAATAATATCAGTATTCAAAACCAATTTAATACTATAAAAATGTTTTTAAATCATTCCTCTTATATAGATCTCTAATAATTAACACATTTCAATTTATTCATTAAACTTTACAAATATGCTAACACTATAGTATGTTATACACAGTACATACCATTTCATATTTTGCCCAACACACTACATCCTGTGATAAGTTTGAGAGTTTTTGTTACATTATTCTATTCCAAAAATAAAACTGAATCATAATACACGGAAATATTTAAAATATCTATAGTGATTAAATTTCAATAAAAAACGTATAGAAAAAAAGTGTTTTAGGATTGAGTTTTGAGAACTTAAATGAGGTAAAGCTTATTACGTATTGAATAATGATATTAATATATATATATTGAAATAATAAATGTTGACCAATTAATATAAAAAATTAAAATTAATAATAAACGAAAAAACGAAAATTTGGCTGTGAACAATACAACCCAAGCTTTTCAAAACACCTATCGCAAGAAAGTTGTTATGACAGACTTTTGAAAAACAAGTGGTAAGTCTAAGACGTATCAAATCAACAGATCTTTAAAGTTTTGAAAAATATCTCAAGGTGTTTTCAGTTAAAATACGTCTACCGATAATATAACTAACACAATTATTGTAATATCTACATTCAGGCCAAATTAGCGCAGCCACTGGTATAACAATAGTACGACATAATACTATTTATCAGAGACAGTACTGTTAACAACACGTGTTGGAAAATAATCAGTTTTTTTCTCTTTGAACCAAGAACAATGTTTGTGGTTTTTGAATTAACGGTAAATTTACTTTTCGGAAAATATCTGTAACACTGAAAGAAAGGAAAAAAAGGTGTTTTTCAATATTATATTATAATATAGTTTTTTTTTATTTCACGTACCTACACTATCACAGCACACACAATAATACGTAATATTATACAAAATGTCTTTATCGTATTGACCGGGCGACGGCGATATGGTGCGGCAGCCGGGATAGGTATTATTCATTATAACAAAACAATTTAATATTCCGATTGTGGTGGTTGTTGTCGGTGTGTTTATACGTAGGTATACACACCGCGATGGGCTTAACGGTATAATTATTATGCACTCGTACACCGCTTATGCCGCGCCTCGCCGTGCACCGTGTACGTACCCGTTGATACTCGGCGACCGAGCTTTTAACAGGACATTGGTTTTTGGTAAATTTTGTGTTCGGAGCCGCAGTAGTAGGTACACACGTCTAACTAGGTTATTAGCTCCTCACTCGTCAAACCGTACCACCCTTTTCAGCAGGTTAAATAATACACCGCTAAACGAACAACCACCGCGGCCGGATCGTAACTAATCACGCTCCAATTGGCATTGTTATTCCGACGCATGTATAATATAATAATATCATAATATCATTATTTTACAAGACCCTCACGGTATCATTGGACGTACATAGAAATTCGCGAAGTTATACTATAATTATTTAAATGCGGCGTGTAATGCATACGGCGTGGATGATGGAGGAGAGTGCAGGTGTTGCCCAGCAGTAGAACGAAATTTAAGTAAATTCAAAGAGACGGTAATATTTACTTCTCGGAATACGCAACAATGTTTGGACGAACGATTAAATTTACTATACATTTTATCCGTCTCAGAATTTTAAAAATACTTTTTTAAAAACTTCTATTAAATCGGTTCAAATAATGTCATAAGTTTCCATTATACCTATTATACTTTTCAGTATTATGTTATCATATCAATATTCAATTCGTTATAATAATAAGTATAGAAAATTCCGTCGTATCGAATGACTTCGATTGAGTGACCCGATCGTGAGCATAATATCGCATCGATCATATTATTATTATTTAAAACCAACGTTAAAAAGTATCTTATAAATTTAATTTAGAAAGATTTTTAAATAAAAAATATTATATAATTTTTAATAATATTCTATCCGAGGACTAAAATTAGTCCTGCCGTTTGTATGATATTTTTTTTACGCTAAAACCACGTTCCTATAGATGAAATTTATGAAATTTATTCTTAAAGAAATAATAATGTGTCAATGTAAACGTAGAATAGTTATTTTATGTACATTTCTAATTTTTTTAGATTTACATTTCAAGTAAAAGTCGCTCGAGACACACATCTTAAATTCAGTTAGATTTTACACTTCATATTACCTAAGTACCGAAATTGTGCATGAACGTCATATTATTATACTATTTCACACATAATATGTCGTTGGTATATTGTATGATTTTACGTCATGGGACTCAAAATATAAAATATGTCGGTCGGGTTTAAAGTGAGTTCAACTCGGTGGGTTAGTTGCATAGGTAGGTAGGTATAACGTCTATTATTCAAACGACTGCGTTAAGTACGCGTCATATTTTATATACGGTCTGCTTTTTATCGGATTACTTCTCATCATCGTCTTGAACGCCACCGAGTCGCTACTTTAGCCGTTTGACATTTTTCTTGGTTTAAATATGTACTAATCGGTGCGTTTTAAACTCATGAATATTCCCGCATATAGTCGTAAAAACAATTTGCGACATTTATAATGCAAGACAACCTAAACCAAGCCGCCTTTGGACTAAGTTTCAACAATATTTTCTGTCTTTATTAGCTCCAAAAGCTGATTACTACGTAAAGCTTTCTCAATAAACTTGAATTTCTAATACAAAATCATATTCATGTTTCAAGTTTAACGGCTGTTTAATGCACATTTTTTCCAGCAACACAATCCGCTTAATGATTAAATTTTGATTTGTGGTTAAATGAAAGGAAAAAGTAATTTTTATTATTAACAATCTATTTATACGTACTTGTTAAATTTATCATTAAAAAAACCTTCTAGATTTTCTCTGTATACAATTCAAAAAGTTTATGAGCCTTAATATAACCACCATTTTACCAATCTTAATATTACTTTATAAGCTGTTTTGAAAATAATTTTTGATAAGACTCTAGCATAGAATCGCAGTTAAGATTACGATATAGAAGAAAAAATATAGTTTCGTCTTTTACAATAAATTTCAACAATATGAAATGATTTTTTTTTGTTTAAGCAGTCACAAAATGTATTAAAATAAAAAAGGACATAACTTTGAAAGTTTTAATTACACTATAATGATAAAAAAAAATATGAAATAGGTATATTTTTAGAGTAAAAATAAAAGTATTTTATTTTTAAATAAAAATTTTCATTTTTTTTTTTAATACGATAGCAATTTGAGGCCAAAAGTAATAAATGATATTTTTAATTAATTAACTAACAAATTTCCGTTAAACATTTCTTTAATATTGTTATTTTTTTCTAAAATGAATATCCGAAATTAAGTTTAATGACCAAATGAGTCCTCGATTCACACTTTATATTTATTCTACAGTAAAAACTACATCCGTTACTAATTACATACTTGAGTCTAGTTCCGTGACAATCTAAGGTAATGCATATTTTTTATGACATGAACGTATTTTACAAAGGTCGGAAAACAATGTTTGTGGTAACGTAGTTAGAGCACTAGCAAATAATACACTCTTGAATTTAACTGACATAATAAAATAATATTTTTAACTAATAGCTTAAGTTCTTTACAAATACATTGAATGAAATATCAATTTCACAGTTTATTATATGTAAATATATAATATATATATAATATATTACACCAATAATTAGATAAAGATATAATATTATTATCACTTAGTTCAGGCTCTTTGTCACAACTTTTACTAATTTTCATCAATCCTAAGCAGAAATTACTCGTTGTATAATACGTATTCCTAATGTAACCATAATACTGTTTTTTTTTTTTAATTCTGTCATGCCCATTTTGTGTTTTCTTTAATTAGTGAACCCCACGCTCTTCACACATGACTTATCAAAAACATTAACGTTTTTATCCGTTTTTGTTTTTAACTAGGTTTAACTTGCATATAACACAATGAGATGGATCATAATCTTATAAATTGCCAATTTATATATAATTGAGTACTGAGAATATTCTTGATTTAAGAACTGTTTTTAAAACAATGAAGAACATTTTACTCATATTATTCAAATGTGTTCTCTCACGAATTTCTTAATAATTGTTTCCCAATTCATTTATTTTCACATCGATATACTTAAAAGCATTTACTTTTAATGTATATTTATCATAATTTCTACAGGCGAATTGAACTATAGCAGATTGTAAGTATCAACAATTTCGTCTTATCTCAATTTATATAGTTAGACACATCTATTTACTATCCTGTATGAGAAAACAATTCATTATCTATAGATATCCTTCTGATTTAACTAACATCACAACATCGCCTGCGTGAGTCACTAATTTAATTAATTTTTGACGTTGAAATTTGATTCTCCCATTCTAGTGTTAAGTACTTCTCTGGTTACTACTTCTAACGTAATATTGAACAAAATTAGAGATAAAACCTCGTGTCAATTCTGTCTTCACTATAAATTATTTTTACAAATGACTGTTAAACCGAGCAATGATACTTAGAGTTTTAGATACCTTTTCTTATCAACTTTGCTTTGATGAAATACTAAATTTTTCATTTTACTCAATCACTCGATTCCGTATATAAAGATGAGCAACTTCTCAATGTTTTATTCATGTATTTATTTTGTTTTTTGAAACACTGATTAATTGTAATATTTTATATTACGGAATTTATTTTAATGATCATACGGTATTTTATAATACTGTGTTATAATAATCTGTGCAAATATACAAATAATAAATCATCATTGGAAATTTGATTAAACCTTTGGTATGTAACTTAATTAAACTCAGATTAATCTTTCAATTTTCATTTTATGTATTAAAAAAAAAAAAAAAAAAATATTGATAAATATTAAATTCTCAAAACACATAACACGTACATGATGTGCAAGCAATTTTAGTATCTCACATTGTTATTTTTATTACCCAAGTATAGATTAATACTTATAATTTATGCTTAATTTAATGTTACATATAATATTATTTTATATATATAAGTTGAAGAGTATTTTTAGAAACATGATAATATAGAATAAAATATTGATTTAAAAAAGGTTTATATTTAAGGATCTTAATACTCGTAATAAATGATATTATACGTTTATATGTATATTATATTACAATGAACATAATATTTTATAATAACTATACTTTTAACATCATCGCTTATACGATTATGTCTAACACACGCAACAAACATAATATTCGTAACTTATATCTGTTAAATTTTAAATTTTACTTTATCTCTTACTCGTATAAATTTAAAAGTATATTGCAAACCTCCGTTGGATATAAAAAACACAATTAAATAATATTCCATTCAAATAAGAAAAAACAATTAGAAATGACATTTATTGTTTTGCGAGATTCATACACATATACAAAACTATATATTATACACATAAAAAGTATGTAATCATTGTTGTATCGCTATTGTAACTATAATAAAAATAACATAATTATTATGCTTTATAATATTGTGTTAACTAAGATAAACTTCAGTTATTAAAATATGTTGTTAGATTTTTTCAAATCATTATAAATAAATTATAAACTCTTAAAGTATTCGAGTTAATTGTATTTACCTCCTTGTTAAATTAATATTAGTTTTAAATAGTATTAATATTCAGAAATCTCTTATTAGCCGAATTCCTAGTGATAAGAATGAGATAAGGGACCCATCTAGTATTTCAACAACACGCACACCAATAATTTGTGATCTTATATTAATATTTTATTCTGTGAATGTTTTGGTGTACTTATATTACATATTTTGTGAATTGAAGTTCAATATGTATAATTTAGTCATCCTATTGATTGCTCGTAAATAGTAACTTCTCCAAACCACCGGAAACTGACGATAGATTTATTTTCCGTCTAAACCATCGCGAAAACTGATTTAAAAAATTCTATAGGTACGTTACCGGAATTATTGCGTTTATACAATAATTCATGAACCTCTAAAAATTGCAATTAGCTCTAAACGTCAACAATTATAAATAAAAAACAAAAACCACTAGTAATTATCATAAAACTTATGTTTGTTTAAAAACATATTGTAGTTGATTAAAATATTTTATACGCAAATACACAATTAATAAGTGTGCACAAAATATAAATAAATAAATCTCTATGCTAAAATATATTTCTAGATAACCGACAACTCTTCAAAATTTAATTTTATTGTATTATCAAAAGTTGTGATTATTTTTAACAAAATTTGTAATGAGATACTTTATTTATCCTATATTATATTATTACCAGTTGTTACCTGTATAATCCTTTATTTATTTATGATAATCAATTATTTTTACTTTAATCGTCGTTTTGGAAACCTAATCCTTATTAGCAAAAACCTTTATAATAATCGTATGTAATAAGATAATATTATTATGTATCATAATAATAACGTGCATATTATATTTTTAAATCCTATAAATGTTCTAAAAAGTCTAAACAAAATCATAAGTCTACTTTAAATTGTTAACAACATTATACTGTATGCAAACCAATAGAAAATATATCATTATCCAATAGTTATTATGATGGACGAGCGGATAATATTATTCCATAATAAGTTTGTCGGTATTTATTGCGTTTCATTATCTATTTGATACCTACGTAAATGTTACTTTTAACTTGTAGGCAGTGATACAATACGCACAAAAAAACAGTGTTGTAATATAGCCAGTGGATGTCTGATTTGCATATTATTAATTAATTGTTTAACGTACCTAATGTAACACAATTCAAAAAAAAAAAATAAATAAAATAAAAAGACAACAACATGGTGATTTTTGTTGTTAAAACTGCGTCTTTTGTTATTTTATGTCAGCCACTTACGCTATTTTTATACCCACTTACACTATTTTTATTCAGATATCTTCTTAATTAAACCCATGTTTAACCTGAGTTTCTTTTTTACGCTTTGCAATAACGCTAAAATTACTTTTATTACTCGTTCTAGTAATTTTAAACGATTTATGATGGATTTTAGCAGAACCAATAATCGATCAAATTTGAAGAGTAAATTAATTCATAAGGTTTATTTAGTATTAAACAGTTCTTAAATTAGCTTTTGTGTACAACAAAACATAACGTAATGACATATTTATAAAAAAAATAACCCATAATTGTATTATAGTGGTTCGAAATATTGAAAAATAGCGCTAAAATTAACACTTAATGTATTAGAAAATTGTTTGTCATGCTATCGTTATTTTACAGATGACTAAACGCAAACCATACCATACAATAAACACATTTTAAAAAGAAAATCAATTTGCATTTTAAAAACATTAGTCTAAACAAAACCTTTTAAAACTTAGTTTTTCAGCTTAAATCGCAAATAATTATATTTACAATAAAGTATATTATTATATTAATGAATATGACGGATTAAAACAACAAAAAATTGAAAGCTATATTACAATTATCCATGTTAAATTTTAAGATTTCAAAACTGGATTATATATATTTTTAATATTAAAACAATATGACAAGTCAAACATGTGTTGTACGTCAGGTCTGAAGATGTTATCCATACAAATGATCATTATCGGTTTTTAACTCAAAGTATTGATCCAAGTTTAAGCAGACTAAAATTATGTATTATTTAACTCTCCGGCAATTATTAAAAAGTTCGTGTTTTGATAGGACGGGTTAGGTATAATATTAATATACATATTATAGCAGCCGTCCGTAATGTACGTAAACTCGCAATGTGCATACATAATAATGATATAATATGCACAGCTCTCTAATGATCTTTTTAGAAATGCTCATTTGTTGAGAAATATTTTAAGTGTACTCGGCCTATTCTTCTGCGCGTTATGGCCGTTTTTATTTTTCGTTTCATACTACTATATTTTGATACTCGTACTGTCTGTAATTAAAGTCGAAT
The DNA here is from genome assembly GCA_009835225.1 of Aphis craccivora. Classification (NCBI taxonomy): domain Eukaryota; kingdom Metazoa; phylum Arthropoda; class Insecta; order Hemiptera; family Aphididae; genus Aphis; species Aphis craccivora. Next base: position 58,058 of record VUJU01001181.1, read on the forward strand.
ATCGGTCCATAGTTTTTACCCTCGTTAACCTGGTGGCAGTGACAGTGGACAGGTCCATCAACATTGCGTGCATTTATAAACCATATAATAATAATATTATTATTATTATAAGTATTTGTACCTTGGGCCACGCACAAATTTTTAACGAAGGGTGAACGTCACACACACGCGCGCGCGCCCGCGCCTATATAATATATTATTATTATGTATAGTTAATGTTTTGCTTTGTTTTCGTAGCATGCGTTGCATTATATATTATAATTTTTATTCGCATCACACCAGCCGCCGGAGCGCAACCCTCCGCAGCGAAGTTGCCCGTCCGCAAACACAAAAATATTGCAAATCCGTTTCCAGTTATAAAATATGGTCCGTGGATTACACGATGATTATAATTTGATTTAGAGAACGCCGTGACAGGCAGGCATACACGGTTTTTATTGGGCCGCCCGCCGCCCCGGGACAAAAGGTTAAATCTCCATATTTTTTTCACCGGTCGGGTAAAATAAAAAAAAAAAAAAAACAGAAAAAAAAAACCGAAACAAAATATTATAATAATATAAACATGCACATTCGTATACATATTCAAATGTACGAGTATATACTACGTGTGCGAAAAAAATACCGTACGTGTACATTTTGTTTACAGAAAGAAGTATGTATGCGGATATAGGTAGGTAGTTATATACTAGTAAAACGTTCGTTTTGCTCAGCTGAAAGCGGCTGTCAGTCTAAGGTCGTCGAATATATATTTACCACCTCAACAGTAATGATAATAAAGTGAAACGGTCTGGAAAAAAATAATATTTACCATACCGTATTACCCCGTCGTGTGTGATGAAAAAAAAAAAAAGAAAGAAGTCTAACGAATTAAATAATATGTCCGTTGAATAATGTACACGGATAAAAAAATAAATTCGTTGAATAAAACGTTAGGAGTAGATATAATATTGCTTAAAAGCTAAACTTTTTGATTCCCAGTAAAGAAATATTGTATAACACATTATTTATATACGTTGATACTTGATATTCATATAATGCATAATATAGGCGCACGTTATTATCACACACTCGTTTGAATGAAACGAAAAAAAAGAATCGTACCTAGTCACTTCCAAAGTATTTTCTTCTACCAACCGTAAACATTTCAGATTCGAGCATTATAAATATATTATAGTACATATTATTATTCTATGAATTGATATTACTCATTTTTTTTTTTTTATTATTACAGTTTCAACAACAAGGTCATTAACCTATAGATACTATTTACATTTTAAGTTTAATATAGTAATAATATGTACATTTTTCTATTAATTATAAAATTATACAATAACAGATTAATACAAATGATAAAGAAGAGTACAGAGTAATAACATCAACAAAAAATAAAATAAAATAAATACAAAAGTTAGTCATATTATTATTTGTACATTACATGAAATACTTAAATTAGGTTGTATAAGTTTGTAGTTTTGAGAAAATACATTACAAATTAAAGTTTTTAATTGCTGTAATGTCTTCAAGACTTGTTGGTACACGAAATATTTTTTTCTTTTCAGTTAGGTGAGGGCATTCGAGGATGAGATGGTTTATAGATATTAAAGATAAATTGCAGAATTCACATAAGGGTCTTGGTTCTTTTTTCATCAAGTGGACGTGGCTAATGTTTGTGTGGCCGATTTGTATACGTGACCATACTGTCTGTTCTCGTCTTGTGCAGAAGTGGGGTATAAGTTTGGAGCTAAAGAAGGCTTGATTTAATGGAGGTTGTTGTTGGATTCCTGGTTCCATAATTGTTAATGTGTTTTTTTGCTCCTTTCGACGTAACATTTGATTGCGTCTTTAAAGGAAGATAGTACTGTTTTTGGTATATTATTTTCGGTGGATGCTTTCTTAGCTGCTTCATCGGCTTTTTTGTTTCCCAGGTATGTTTTTGTGAACAGGTATCCAAAAGAAGGTTATCGATCATGGGGATAAGGAAGAGGTCCTTTCTTGGATATGGTATATTATTTCATTGGATGAACCGTGATTTTTTATGGCTAGGATAGAGCTAAGAGAGTCACTGGCTATTAAAAATGACTCGGTGTTTTTCCAATGCTGTTCAATAAGTTCAATAGATATTAGGATAGCGATATCGATCAGATAACAAAATTCTCTATAAATAACTAAGTCCAAATGACATTGATATAATCGTAAATCAATTCTCTTCAATCATAACAAAAGCAGCCCTTAAAACTATCAGAAAAACAATACTATACCCTGACAAAATCCCTGTCCCTTGGTGGTTAAAGAATGTAGTATTTGCATAAAAAAAAATATAAGAAAGCTCTCAATAAATACAAATAAACAAAAGTAATTTTAGACCACATTAATCTAAAAAAAGCCAAAGGTCAATCAAAGATAAGAGTCATCAAACACCAAAAAAACTGAATCTTGGAAAAAATTCATAAATGATATAAACCCAAATACTCCCATTAGAGAAGCATGGGAACAAATTCGTCTGATAGAAGGCATTCAATTCAATGAAACCCCCTTAATACTTATAAAAGGAGATAAAACATATTATTCTGCCATAGAAAAAGCTCAATCTCTCGCCTAATTCTTTGAAAAAAAAAACAGCAGTGATGATAATTACTATTCTGAATTTAAAAACTCAAAATCAAAAAATGAAACAGAAAATCTTAACATATTTACAAGCGATGACAACCAAACAATAAACATACCTATCAATATACAAGAACTCCACAATGCACTTTCCAAATGCAATTCAAAACATAGCACTGGCCACGATGAAATACCATAAATATTCATTAAGAAACTACCTAACAGAACTATCAGTATACTATTAAAAATTTATAATTTAATTTGGGAAAACAGAACATTTCCTACATCCTGGAAAAAAAACTATTATAATACCTATACTTAAGCCAAATAAAATCAACATGAAGTCATTTCTTACCGACCTATATCTTTAATATACACCCCTAGCAAGTTACTTGAAAAAATTGTTAGCAAAACATTATACTGGACACTAAAACAAAATAATGTTATCAGCAACCACTAGTTTGGTTTTCAAAGGAACAAATCCACCATAGATATTTTAACGATAATAACAGAAGACATAAACTCAGCTTTTAATTTAAAGAAACATGTCTTATTAACCTCACTTGACATAGAAAAAGCTTGCGATATGGTTTGGTGCCATCGATTTTTAGACTTACTCCAGAATCAAAAAATTAACGGTAATATACTCGCATACATTGCAAACTTTTTATCAGAACGATCGTTCTCAGTAAAATTAAATGAAACATACTCCGACTACTTTAGACTCATAAACGGTATACCTCAAGGATCTAACTTGAGCGTCACACTTTTTATAATAGCTAATAACAAACTTCCTAGTATTATACCAGCTCCTCTCAAAACCGTTATGTTTGCCGACGATACCGACATATATTGTAAAGGAAGAAATATAAACACATCAAAAGCTCTCATGCAAAAAGCCATCGATGAAATCTGCAAATGGGAAAAATCTACCTATCAACTACCTATCAGTAATTCTAACTCTAATAGTGACGAGTTAATTTTAGTTGCGTCCATCGTTATGCAGATAATATTAATGATTTTGGTATTAGAATTGTCATTACATTCATCAACCAATGCCTTTCGAAATGGCTACTTTAAATTAAATTTTACTTCAGCGTCACCAACGCCGCCGACAGCATTTTGTTAGGGGCATATACATTATTATACATAAAAAGACACACAATCAGCACAGCAGTCAGCGAAGTAAGCTTATTGAATTTTCGTTTTTTTTCTTCATTAGTTTATTACACTCACTCAAAAAATAGAGCTGCCATATTATTACTTAAAAAAAAAAATACTTAAAATTAAAAAAAAGAAAAGAAAAACTATTCGGCGTCCTTCAATTCCAGTTTGTTCGTTCCGAGAATTTGAATTTCAATAATAGTAACGATAGTTGAACGTCTTATTGTCATTTGATCTCGAAAGTTCCGCGCAAACAAAAAGACACCATAGCATAATATACATGATTCGTTCACTATACCACAATATTTATTTTATTATTATACATCAGTGCTATGTATTATACACGCACTCACTATTGCTTTTACTTGACTTAATTTATAGTAATAGTATACGTCATAACATAATTACCATACAGTCTTACGCCAAAGCGATGGACGATAGTCGGTGCATATATACGAGATTCGTTTAAAGTGTATTATTCCGGTACGTTTACTAAAAGCGAATTTCAATTAAGAGCCGCTGCAGCCGCCGCCCACGGACCGGAAACGGATTCGTTCCGGGCATTTGAGGGAAACCGGAAACCCAAAGACAATCGACCGTTTTAGCATATTACTATTGTTATACACATATACCTATATAATATATTATATTATTCTCTCTCGCTAACGGCCCGTTGTGTCTTGCGCGTCACCTTGCGGCCGAGTATCAACACTGGATACTCACTAACTATACGTACCGCTTAGCACGAACCGATATCGCATTTTCCGAAATCACACTGATTATATAACGTTTATTTATCTTTCCACAGGTTGCAACGCGAAGATCGAAAATCAATTCAAACTGCAGTCCGCACCCGTGTTACGAGAACGTGAGTATATACACAGTATTATATTATTATATTCTATCACAGTTTTTAGGCAGAGTTCCGAACACAAATTCCGTGTTTTTGCATTTAGAATACGAGTGAAAAATGAGTTTTATGTGTGTTCAATAATGCTGTGTGAACATCGCATTATTACTCGTAAAACGTTAGTGGCGAATTTAACGGAATAATAATAATAATAATATGGGAATTCGTTGACTTGACCTTTATCGTGGGGGAGGGGGTTCGACTCGGTATCTTCAAGATTTTCTTTTTTTTTTTGCTATACCAAAAAATAAAATAAAAATGTTTCGACATAATAACATTTCAGAAGAAATATGTCATGTGTATACACACATCGAATTGGTTAATATAAATAATAACTATATTATTACTTCAATTTTAACTCGTATTTCCATATCCACCATCTATAAGCAAGCATATATCTATATCTATATATATATATAAATAAACAAATACTATAAATCACGATAATACATTTATAACAATATTATTATAACTGGAGTAAGAAAAAAAAATGTTGAATATTGTTTTCTTAAAGTTCTCTTATTTTTAACATTATAATTTTGCTTAAATAAAACTCTTATAACTATAATTATTTATTGTTTAATTTATAGTCAGTAATAGAATTTTGTTCTCAGGTAAATTGTATATAATTTAATTAAGAAATTAAATTCAAAATATATTTTATTAAAAAAAAAACAAAAACTTTGACCAGATACTTAGAAACTAACTTTTTATTTTATTGGACTAGGCTATTTCCTATAAATCCGCCACTGTATATCGTTTATAAATACATACATAATAAATATAACTTATACCATCTAATAATTAGATACAAATTATTGTCACATAAATACTAAACAGTTGTGGAAAAGTATAATGAAAGTCCAATTCATAAAAAATATTTTTATTTATTTTTAATTTTTAGTAAACAAAATGGTTTTGCATAGCAGGCGTCATTATTTTTGTATGAATTATGGGCAACTGAATAAGATTATGAATAAATATATTTTGCATTAATTTTTACATCTTTCCACTATTATAAAATGACATGAACTACTGCGATACCATTTCGCATGTATTGTGATTTGTGAGATCAAATAAAAAACGTATTTAATTAAAAATATTTTTAATACGAATACCCTAACGATTGAATTTCAATCTAATTAAATCTAAAACAGTTATAGATATCAATCCTGTAATTATGTTAAATTAATATTATTATTATTGCTTGGCATATTATATGTATCATGAACCAAGTGTTTTAATTTTCAAATGCATACATCCTTTTGACGTCAAATTCTATTGTCGAATCTATAATATGTTTAATGTAATTTTTGCATTAATTTATTATTAATATCACGATTGTCTTACAATAATAATTAACTACCAAATACTTTATTAATGAATTTCAGCTGTTGCAAATTGTGTTGAATTATAATATTAAGTATGTAAAATCATATTTACACTGATAATGTTAAGTATAATTTTACCACAACATAGTGTATATTATTTTTATCTTCAATAGTTTTCTGATTTTATTCGTTTTTATATTACACGTGATTAATTCACTAGCTCACTTAACTCTCAATAAATATTTTGGCAATTTTGATTTTAAATTACATGAATTTTGTTGTTTTGTTTTATACCCATGAATACAATTGCTTGAATTTTATTGATTTTAACTTCAAATTATAATCCAATACTACTAACATAATCGTAATCTAAAATTATTTTTCACTAATATAGTTTTTAGATGATATTTTACTTTGTCGATATATTGTGAGAATATTATTGTTAGTATTGTAAATATCTATCTCAACTCTCTATCTTAAACACAGGCATTGCTTAACGGAGATAGATAATTTGCTAGGTAGTAATCTTATACATTTTTAAATATATTGTACACCTTGTATTTTCAATATTAATAAAGAAAAAAATACACCTAGTATAGCTACCAAGTTTAAAGTTTTATTTTAATTTTTAATAAATCTTTGAGTTTATTATATATAAATTCGTATTAAAATAATTTTAGACATTTAAATGTAATAATCAATGCAAAAGACTTAAAACAGTGCATCCATTTCATTAATTTGTTTACCCTAATCTGGATTATTAGGCTCGGATAATTACTAATGGGGATGATTTTTTTATTTTAATAAAGATACATTTATTTTGATTAATTTTTCCCGTAAATTTGAGCGGATTGTTTGGTATTACTTAATGTTTTTTCAACAATCATAATATGAGACTATCTGAACACAATTATTATTGGATGAGATCCATAATAACACTAGTATAATATAAATTTCTGTATAGTGTATGGAAAACATCTTTCAATTTAACAGGATTAAAAACTAAACAATTATTGCCAACAGATAAAATCAATGTTGAATTACTTTTTTTTCATCTCGCGATAACACTATGTGTTCCAAAATAACTATATACTTACAACCTTATATAGTTTATAATGTATGTATGCACCACGTATGGATAAGCACATTAGACTACTGTAGTTGCAGACACACGTGTATACTGTATATATTATGAAAGAAGTACATTTTATCACTGCTTTCGAGTATACAGGGTGATTTTTTTATCGTGAACCAGTTAATATTTCGGGAAATATTGGGAATTTTAAAATAATTTTTTTTTTAAACTTTCCAGGTTTTTCTATTTTACATT
>VUJU01001182.1:0-50364 GCA_009835225.1 Aphis craccivora
CAAAAGTATTCATGTTTTTGAAAATATTTTTTTATATAGTTTCAAATTGTTAAATAAACAACGTTTTTATAAAAAAATTATATTTTTAAATATTTTTTATCCTTAAAATTTTTTAAGTTTTTTATTTTTTTGAATGACAACATAGATTTTTAATTGCATATTCCAAAGCAGAATAATTTTTTGAGTATTTTGATACATAAAAATCGAATTTAGGGTGAGTAATTTATGAGTTATACGTATTTAAAGTTTAGTTGCGCGGAGTGGAGTGGTACGGGGTTACCCCGCAAAATGTTTGTCCACTACTCCGCTTGTCTAAATTTTAAATACGTATAACTCATAAACTACTCGCCCTAAATTCGATTTTTATGTCTCGAAATACTCAGAAAATTATTCTACTTTGGAATATGAAATTAAAAATATTTGTTGTTATTCAAAAAAGTAAAAAACTTAAAAAATTATAAGGATAAAAAGTAGTTAAAAATATAATTTTTTTATAAAGACGTTGCTTTTTAACAATTTGAAACTATGTAAAAAAAATATTTTCAAAAACATGAATACTTTTGGAAATAATGAGTGTTGTTTGATAAAAAAATCACCTTGTATACCTATCCCATTTATATATTATAGCCATATACCTAATAGTTTATTATAACTTTAATGTACTTCTAAATATTTTATGTAAATGATATACTATTTGACTGTATACGTAATACGTATATCACTGCAACCTGCAGTTATCGTTGTATTTACGTTTCAGTTGGATGAACCTAGTTCATTTGTTTTATTTTTTATTTTTAGTTATTTAAAAAAAAAAGTATTTTAACACTAATACCATATTACCTATGTATAATTAATTAAAATTATGAAAAACGTAACGTTAATACCAAATTAACATATTATCTACATTTTTATTCGTTGAATGTGATTGTAAATAGACTAACTTTGTTAAACATTATTATAATGTAACAATAATTGTACACGCCATTACACCAATGACAAAGGCAGTAGGCATATAAAAATAATATGTGCATTGTGCATGTTAAATTCTATAAACACAGGTACAAGCGTTCGTAACATTATTATGCGATATTACTTTATTTCCATAAATAAACCGATTCATTTTATCGTGCGAGTATTTTCATTACGTCAAAATTATAGTATTCTCGTGTAGTGAATTGTATTCGATATAACTTTGTATTTAAAGTCAAATGCAATAAAGTATTTTAGATGAACTATTATGGCATGTTACACGTTATAGAGTGTAATATTTTTGTTGGGTATGTATAGACGTATAATAGTATACACCTGTTAATTTATAGTTTGATTTACGTGGTGTAACAGATTTAAAATAACATAAATTAATAATTTTACTATTTTTACTAGTTTTTACCAAAAATCGTTTTAAAATATTGATACGGTATGGCGTTTAAATCAACAATAAATACGATAATATTGCATTAAATACCTCGAAAAAATTACATTTGTTATCGGTATGTAAAATATGTTACTTTATATAATTGGATTTATATAACTCGTTTCAGGGATGGTAATGTGGTATAGGTACACAGTTTTTCACCTTAAAAGCATTAAGTTACTTACGGTGACCTGTAGAACATTGCATTTTACTTTAGGTGTGTATTTATTTGGATAATATAAAATTGTACCTCTGTTGAATCACCGTGTTTAAACAGATTTTGAAAGAACTCCGTACCCACCTAAATATATTAGTACGACTGTGAAAATAGAACAAAATTATTGATTTCAAGTTAATTTGTACTATAACACAGTTGGCACGTTTTGTTGGTTTCTCGGACTTGGGCAGTTGCCCGTTACACACACACCCACACATATGTATTATTTTACTATATTATTATTGTGTCGTTACCAATTGCCATTGGCGGTTAATGGTTATACATAATATATGATAAGAATGGAAGAATTTTAATTAACAATATTATATATTAAGTCTGTGAGTGATTTTACTAGCGCCACATAACCATACCGGCGATAACTCTATCATCAATAATTGACAATGCGAAAATATACATTAAGAAATCCAAGCAAACCCTAAATTTATTAATTCACCGTGTGTAACACGTGCAGTCGTTTTAAATCGTCCGTATGGTTAGTAGTGTTGTGGTTACCGTTTAAATGTTTGTTATAAAATATTCAATCGGGTCCGTATATTTTTGTCATTTGTCTTGAGGAAACCCCCCACGAGAGCGAAAGAAAGATTCATCAATTGCCCTCCCCCACTGAGTCGAAACACGGACATAATACAACAATATAATATACGAAACCTACGCCCGCGAATTAAACGAATTCGATTGCGTTCCGATTGTAAATCAAAAACACCTACATTGACTATCGGAAATGTACAAAAAGCCGCGGAGAGATCAATATACCGACTTATGGGTGTGACCGTTGAGCTATTTCGATTAGTTAATAGTCCTACGATATAACTTTAACTGTACCTACGGTACATTTGGCGTGTGTTTGGTCGCCGTACATGGAGAATGGACTTAACAATATAATATTATGTGTAATGTATTAATAGGTATGTATTTATTATATATACTCAAATCGATATGCATAACATTTCACTTTGTTTTATAAACGCACATACTGAAATCTCGAAAAACCATTAACGACCACACCTGAGTATTGTTCGGCCTCTCAAAAATAAATCTTTTGTAACTACCAGTGTTTTATTATTATTTTATATCGTGTTTGAAAAACAGCTTTCTTGAATTAGTATGGTTATTTTAACTTTTACATAATATATCATTATTATTAACAAGACCCATGTCAGTTTTTAAACAAATGCCTTCTCGTACGATTATTTAATGTTTATAAATATTGATATTTGAGTCAGACCCTGTGTGGATTTTAACATTAATATTAAAGACATCATTTTTTTTCAAAAAAATTAAAATTGTAGTCGAGATAATTAAATTAGGATTTTAATTAATTATTCTTAGTTAAATTATTTAAAACCATATTCAATGTGTTTAGCGATAGGAAAACTTTACACGGTGGTACGCCATTCATCATGTTTAGCTAATAGAATTACAAAAAATAGTACTTTGAGCAGAGTTGAATATACCCATTAAAGGTTACATACATAATGTATGTCAGTAAAATAAAAATGTTTTGATTATGAAATTTAAATAGATAAAATTACTTACTATTACTTCATAAGCATTCGTCGTATATTCTGAAACAATAGATACAAAAGCTTTAAATGTTCAGTTTGAATATATCGCATAATATGTCAACATTTTTTTACCTTGGTACCTATCCTACCTACCTATCTAATTTTGAACAAAAACGGTCGACGATATTATTTTCCAGCTCTTTTTCGAACAATAAAATTATTCGTCGAGCTTATGTACACGTATTCAAGGAACCAATGCATAACGGAATTATGCATCATGCTTGTGTTATTTTTTTAGGTACTTTTCAAATACTACGGGGCCCCTATGTTTTTTATTACACTCTGTAATAATCGACGAGATTCTTTCATTTTATTTTTTTTTTCACGGCGAGCGGAGAAGGTTTTCAAAGTTTTCTTATACTTAAATCAAAAAAAAAAAAAAAAGCCGACCGTCCGCGGTGAACATACCGAAGCGGATTTCCGTTTTCCGTCGCGTTTTAGCACTTAAAAACGCGGAATAAATCGACAGTGTTTCCGGACAGCGATTCAGCGTGTTATTTCGACTTATTTCGTCGTATGCGCACCCCTAGAAAACGATAACAGGACGTCGTTAAGCCGGCTTAAAAACTAGGTATAATACGTGGCGTATACCGACCCATCTTCTAAACTTGCCCGTGGTGTATAAATGTGTGTGTGATACTATCTACTGAAAAATACCACGATAATACGGTATATACTTGTATAATAGTTATTACTTTATATTATATATATTTGGCAAAACGGTGATGTACGCTTGGACGTACGTTGGTGTGTAACGGCTTTGGGTACAAAATATATATATTTACGCTCGACAAGAGTGTAATATATTGCGTTTTGTTTTTATTATTATTATTTTTTTTGTTGTTGTTACAAATGTTTTTCATCTGCAGAGACGAAATGTTTCGATCGGAAACAAAACGCCCACGAAGACGACGGCTGCGGGACTATATTATTAACAGATTGTACGCATTATTGCGTGCGTATTAGGTACACGTAGTGGAAACTGTAGTACCTATAACTATATTATTATTGTTCGGTCTGTTGCAATATTTTGTAATTATGGAGTGTTCACGTTAAGACACCAGTGAAAGCACGTACGTCACTTTGGCGTTTAGATTCTTATTCTTATTCTTGAAAATTGTATGCAAAGATAAATAATTAAGCCTAATTGATATAAAATAATAGACGATGTTGGCTTGGTTGAGATGTCCAATTCGCAAACGTCGCGATAGTTTTACTGTAGCCATTTTTAGCGGCTCGGAAAATACATTTTATACCAACAGAATAATATTTAAATGAAATTTTAAAAAAAAATTAATAATTAATAATATTAAATATAATCAGATACTAGCTTTGTATAGAATGATCTTCAAATAACATTATTGAAACATTTTTTTGTTTCTAAAAACACGTGAATTTAATCTACGTTTAGTCGGAAGATTTATTTTCAGCCAATGTCGACTACACATATTATTAGGGTATGTTATTTAGGTACTTTTATATTATTTATCCGGTTTTATTTGTGATCAAAAACATATTGAAATTATTCTATTGTAAAATATGAATTTTTATATTTTGTAAAAAAATATCACAGACAAAAACACTGAAAAAAAAATATGACTTTATATTTTAATGAGTATACAAGTATCGATTTACAAGTCACCTGTACCGATGCACGTGTTTCAGCACAAATTTTGGGATTATGTAATAATTAAGAATATAACTGACACGTTGTCGCTTGTTGGTTTTAAACAAATTGTCAATTTCGTATTGGCCCAAATGAACTAATATAAAAATTATTCATGGGAATATGTCGATTTTCATTCGTTTTAAACACGAATACGTTCGCATTTATTAATTTATTTTTTCAAGACAATGGACCCTTTGAATAAGATCGCATAGGGGGCAGTAAGTTTAAGATGTATAAGAAAATATGAGATTATGTGTCAGGTCTTAAAACTACGAGGAAAATACATCAAAAGATTGTAAAATTTAATAACATAAAATGTAACAACTATACTAGGTATACGCTTTACAAAAATAAAATAACTACAACAGTAATTTGTACAAATACGAATTTTATATAGACGACGAGTTAAAATGTATTATTTAAAATATTTAAAATATTTTAATCGTTCACTTTTAAAATTGAATTTTTTTTTTTTTAAAGTCTGTTGAGTCTCTAAAAGAAATACTATTTAAAACGTCTTTAGCATACTATACATTTTAAGACCAATGTATGGGAAAGTGAATTGTGTTAGTTTTTTGTACATAAAAGGTACTTTAATACTTGCAATTTTGAAAACTACCTAGCATAATTTTATTTATATTTTATACTTAAAGTTAAATATTTTTAAAATTTAAAACCAAAGCAGTGTAAATATTTTTTTTTTTTGCTGCTAAAACATTGAATTGATTCTTTAACTGTAGGTAGTATATTAAAATATTGACTCCTTTAAAAAAATTTTAATAATCTATTTTTAATTTTTATATGGGCCTATTTTGAAAGATAACCCTCTCCTTGTATAATAGTTATACAGCGAAGCTCACGATAATCCATGTTAATAATATAAACTTTAAATTAAACAGTTTCAATTGTCATAATATAACCTCATTTTCTTAGTTTATTTGTTAATTATTTTACTTGTTTGTTCCATTCGAGGTTTTAAGATTATAGCACATTTCAATACTAAATAAATTATTTTCATAAAATAAAATAATATTTAAAGCATAATTTTTGGAAACAGAGAAAAAATGAGAAAGTTAATATTTATTTGGTTTGTTTAATGTGTGATGATATATTATGTTATATTATATTATATTCTTATTGTTTGTTAGTTTTTTTTTAGTCTTTTGTCATATTTAATAAAAAAAAAAATATGAAAACGGAAAACTTATTTATATATACAATATACATAATGCAGATCCAAGTATGCTTGTCGATTGTTTAAAAAATCGGTTCAACTATTATCTCCCATCAAGGGGTGTTAGTCTTCATTAAAAAATAAAACTTTGTTCCTACTTTTTAAAGAAATTGTGTTATGAATTAACAGTAAAAAGTAGTGCAGTGACATCAACAAGGCCGTTATAATTTGTTATAAAGCGATGTAATTAAGGCAGGAGTGATAGAGAGCAGTATCGATTATTGTCAAACGGGATAATAACATAGAATTAGTTTTTATTTTATATTTTATTTTATCTTCTTATTACCGGAGTGGACAGCAGATGTAAATGGCAGTCGTCCGTCAAAAAGGTAAGTGTACTTATACTGAATGTACTCGAAAGTCGATCAGGAAAGAAATTATTATATACCTACGATTGCAGTAGTAATGTTCTAATATTGATAATGGTAAACGTAAAATTTACGTTTAAAAGCTTAATAACTTTTAATGAAAAATCTTATAATTGTTAAAGTTTATAATTTATAATTGTGTGTCAATTTATAAATTATAATCTGTGACGTTAAATTATTTGTAATATTATCATTTATCGAAATAAAATTCTCTAAAAACCTATAAGAAAACAGAAAATAATTAACGTTTTTTTAAAACCTTACCATGAAGTTCAAATGAGTCATATACTATGGTTGCATAAACCGTACAGAGTTTAAGAGCCTAACGAAAAACGAGCATTTTTAATGAATATAAATATGAAAAATGTGAGTTGTGATAAGAAATAAAACGAAAATAATAATACCGAAACTATGTAAAAAGAAAAAATTTATATATCTTACTATAAATTTCTAGATTCATACGATTTTACTTCTAAACACATTTAACATTTTTGAAAAGATCCAAGGTACATAATTTTTTAAATAGGTAATTATTATTGCAAATAAAATTATAAAATAGTTTATAATTTTGTTAACTGTGAGAAAAAAATGGACCCCAAACTGAATCCCCTATTACTACTACTTTAATCTGTAAATTCTAAACCTATATAGTCTACACACCAATATATGAGTTAAATGATCATATTGTATTTTTTTTCAATGTGGGGTTTTCGCAAAGTATTTAATTTGTAATTTGTATGATTGTGTACAAGTAATTGAAAAATTATAATGAAATAATAAAATAAAATGTTTTCAATTATAGGTATATTAAAAGAAAAATGTATTGAAATATAAAGGCATAAACAATTATAGACAATTAATTATATAAGAATAAACAATTATTTACTTATTTGTCCGATATTCAATGCCTACAAAGTATTGTATCAAACATTGTCGTTTTATTAACACGAACGTAAAATGTATCACTTAAATAACTTTTCCCCCTAAAAATCAGTATTTTTAACGATACGAAGATTTCCCATCTTACCATCTTATACTCTGCAGGTTTGCTGGTATATTGGCTTAAGATCAAGTCAAAACGACGTAGAAAAAAAACAATATTCGGTGATGTGTTTTATGTGTCGGAAAAAAGTATTTGCCTGCATAAAAAATATCATATTTAACTTTACACGGATATGAAATATTAAGATTTTAGCGGTGATCGGATTTCAAGAAACGGCCATAAAGAAATTGACCGTACCTACATGCATCGAAAAATAAAGTACCTATAACCATATGATATTATTATTATATCGACTGCGTTGTTCGCTTTTACTTTTCGCTGGCGCACCACATTGTTTACTTTTTTGAAACATTTGATATTCTAGATAATGGTTTACATGTAACATTAATGCATCATTGTACCTAAAAAAAAATTAATATAGTATAATACGCTGACAATAAATATTATATAATGGACCATTGCACATATTTTGTGCGCATGTTTTGTCGTGCTCTCGTGTCCGAGTATTGTATTAAAATAATTAATAATTAAACGAAAAGAAACTAATAAAATTTGTGTCTAGTTTAACGTCATATTGTATATATTTATATACATATATACAATATACATTTAATTTGACTTCATTATGAAAAAATAATATGTTATTTGCTATGCTATTTTAGTACTCCGTTGCGCAAGTGGTTATTGTGTTTTGCATGGTGTCGATGTTTTTTCCATTATAATTTAATAACGAATAATTAAATAGGTGGTTTTTTTACAGTATACGTACTCGATCGTGATAAAAGTTAATATTTTTTTAATAATTACTGTAATCATCGCAAAAATACAAAATTACTAAAATTGTGTCATACATACTACACGCACGTTTATATTATCAACACAAAATAAACTAGTAATTTGCAATATGAAAATGCATAATATGGCATGTACTCGTTACACACTCGTGCGAATAATCCCGTCTTTTTGATATTTAATAAGTTGATACTAGTAAAATATTAAAAACTCAAATATCAAGTGTTTACATATTATTATGATCAATATTAAACATTCAAATAATTTTGAAAATAAGTCTTATATTATGTGCATAATTATTTTTACCTAAAACGATAAAAAAATAAATAAAACTAAAATGACTATACGATTTATATAGCTGAAAAATAAAAAAAAAACGATTTAAAAGTAGAATTTCTACATAAAAATTTAAATAATGTAGGCTTATTATAGTGTTTTAGCATTTGCGTGTTTCCTTTGGAAAATTAAATAAACACTATAAAAAAGGTCAAATAAAAATACTATTTGGGATATTATCTAAATCCAAAATTATACTTTGAAGTTTTTACTTATTATTACAGCAAAATATTTATATACTTGTCATGATTTTTAGAATTTTTTTTTATTAGTAGTTTTGCAAAAACATTGCTTCACAATATCATAATAATTAATAATATTAGGTACCTATATAAATTTTTATACAATATTTTATTATAAGCATTATGTATTTTTTCTTACGATAATATTGTCTCTCATTTCCACAGATGCAGAATTCATAATATATTGCTTATTATACAAAAATCAATAATACAAATAACTATAAAATTCAGTTGAAAACCTATCTTAAATACATATTCGATATTTATGTGACGCATATTTGGTCATTCTTATGTGCATTTACTTGCATTCATATTATGTATTTATTTTGTAGAGCCAAATATAAGTTCTTAAGCCCAGACTTATATTTGATAATATTATGTTCTACGCGATCATTATTAGCTTCCGAATAAATAAACATTTACATTTTAAAGTTAAATCAAAATCGTATAATACAGTAAATAAAGACAATATTATATAATGCGTGGTAATGATGGTCAATACCTACATGTGATTGTCAGCATTAGTAATAGTAATACTGTGATAAGTAAACTTGGCTTAAATATATATGCAAATCGAGAAGTGTAGTCGGATCTAATAAAACGAATTTCACTTTAACAAATACTAATAATACATTGATTTATTTCTTATGAAGTGGGCGAGGGTGTCTAGACATGGAGGACACCTCCCTCAAAATACACCTCTAATAATATTATATTCAAACAGTTTTTAGTATATCTATATGAATTAAGTAATAATATTTTATTTATAGTTTTTTATTTCTATACGATTGTTACGGAAAAAACGTAAATTTTTTAAAGTATCATAAACTATTATTAATTATAAATATTGTACTTAACGACATGGCATTTATACATTCTATGTACAGTTAAAATGTCATCCGGTTCATATCTCGCGGTCGGCTCCACAATAGTATAGTATTGTATAAAGCAATAAAGCTCAAGTAAAACTACAGTTCACATAGAATTAAATGTTAATTAAAAAATAACTATGTATGTTTGTTTTTTTTTTTCTAAAAAATATTGTTTGACATTAAATCCCCAAAAAGTTGCATACAATTGTAATCGATTATTAGTTTCTGAACTACAAATTGTGATTGATTTATTGTAAAAATATAACCATATATTAATGTGACCGTTTTCGTTTACTAGTTAATAAAACATTTATTTCCATATTATTAGCAGTAATCACTGCAATATTACTATATAGATTATACATACCATTTCCCGGGTTGGTATAACTGTTGAAAACCAACCATTCTGCAATCATTATTATTATTGTTGTATTCTATTATTATAGTCAGATGCTCACTTTTTGAAAGTTATTTGAACACTCTATCACTATAACAATCTACTTGGTTCTAGTTAAAAGTCATTATTTCGTGTCATAAATATAACATTTATGCGCAATTATGGTTTAATTTTTTTTGTTCAGAAAGTATGTTGATACTCTCGAGTTGAGAGTTTTAGATCCTCCTTAGGTTTTCCGTGCCACCGGTGAACAAGCTACAAGCCTCTTGTAGTGATGATGTACTCCATACACGTACACACACCAATGACCGCTACATCGAAAGGTATACCGTAAAACGGCCGTGTGTTGTGCCACCGATGTAAACAAACTACTCAAGTTCTAAATAATAATAATAATGATACATCGTTAAATGTCTTTCACGTCATTATATTTTCATCTATATGTACGAATGTATATTATAATAGTATATACTGTACCTATTACGGTCGTCGGAACTACTACTGATCGTATGATTGTAACAACCCACGATACGACCTATCCGGGAGAGTATGTCGCGTACACGCCGACGAGATATTGATTCAATTGGAAATCGGACACAGACGCACGCGGCACTTTGGGTTAGGTTACCTATACAGTACGCAACCTACGACCGTCCGAGGCGTTTGCATCACTGTGTGTTATAGCGTCTAAGACAGACACGTAGGTACTTAACTCGTGTACACGCGTGTAAAACCGTATGGAATTACTATTACCTATACGGTATAGGAGGTACCCACGCGTTACGCTTCACGACGTTTTCCGTGTTGCTTTTTCGCGTGATATTAAAACATCGCGTGATGTGATGATTATGACGACTACTACCTAATATTAATATAACATTTACAACCGTTGTACACAATAATTATTATAGCTATTGGTGCGAATCGAATGCGGTCCATATTATCAGCCGTCGCCGTGACGTGTGATGCCGCTGCGCCACCTATGCATAATATAATACTCGGATGGTGCAGGCCAAGTCCGTCGTCGGCGACGTGACAAAACTGACAATCCGCCTCTCCGTCGTATCTTTCGCCGAATGCGGGTAAAATGAATCATCATGAGATCGTTAAAAATATACACGAGGGCGTCTTCGAGGGAGACGACGATTATAGATCTACAAATAATAATTTAATTGGATACTATAATAGATAATAGATAGTTGTGTTGAGAATCGACCGAGCGGCATTGAAGACACAGTAATCGAATTTAGCGAGTATTTTCTTGAAAATCGTCTGTGTACAAAAACATTACTGATATGTTTTGTGGGTAAGTTATCGAGCAATTATTAATCGAGTTCGTCGTTATTTGTGAGATGTGAGGTGGTAGGCGCAATAAGCCGTTCCTGTTTTCGTGTATACATACATAACGCCGGAACATTCACTGGGTACAGCCGTTAAAAATTAATTAAATTATGAACAAATATTGCGCGGTAATTGAATAAAAAGTGAATTTGTCATACCGACAACATTAAACATATTAATATCACGTGAAATTAAATGAATTTTAAAAGAGAAAAATACTATTGTTTCATTGTAGTTACCATACTATATACTATCGTTGCAAATATTATTCCAACCACGCGTTATGGTTTTTAATATTTTAACGTAGGTAAATGTATTATATTACGTATATTCAAAAACTGAAAAAAAAAACGGTAGGTACCGAATAATTTTTATGCTACCGACCTCGAACAACCGTAGACCACGTTTTTGTAATTTTGCTATCACACTGGATATTATAATGTTGTATCACTGCTCATTGTGTGTGTGTGTGTGTGTGATTATATTTTATCGTATGGACAAACGCGAAGGTACAGGTACTCTACTGGTGTGGCATTTTATAGACATACAATTAGCTCGAACATATCGATTACACGTGCGGAAAACGACAACACAAAAGTCCGTGTAATGCGTCTTTTTTTTTTTTTTATGAACTGCTAACCTCTTGCGTAATGAATAATTGCCAACTCGGGTATGTGCCACACGGATTCGCGTATTCCACGCGGCTCGCCCGACACGCGCGCCTTCGTATTGCGTACGATTGACATTTTGATCGTATACGTTTCGTCATGTGACGACGGGGCAGCCGCCGCATTGGCATTGCATTATAGCGCAATAATGATCTGTGTGCGGTATGCGTGTGCGTGTGTGTGCACATATATTTTAATGTCAATAAGGTTTTGTGCGTTGACTTCCAAAGTGTGATCCGTGAGCTATATAATGTCGTACAATGTAGGTTAGGTTTTAGGTTAAGTCGTATTATAGTTTAATGCTATCGATACATTAGGTACAACAATTCGCAAAGAAGATCGAGTTAATGGAAAAAAAATTATTTAGAGTTAACTAACGTTTTTAATGTTATCAACCCCCCCCCCCAATTAAAAATATATCTTTAACAACTTAAAAACTGTTAAAAATTTTGTTAAAAATTTGTCTTACCTTTTCAACTAGATAGTTGATTTCCACACCATATGATGTATTATGCCTATACCGCCTTAGAACAGACATTTTCCAGTTATACGACTAACGACTGTCAAGTAACGAACAATGATATATTTTGTAACTAATTGGTTTGCACTCCTGGAAATGGACAAAAATAAGCGCCCAGCAAATAATATTATCTAATCATTAAAATGCATTGTAGTGTAGCGTTTGTTATGACGATTGGGGTAGTAAACTAAGCTTTTACCAACTAACGAGTACTGAAAAGTGTATATAATACACCAGACTGTTGTCGTGTTGCGTTATATAACATTTAACTATTTTTAGTAAGCTATATAATAAATAAAAATATTTTTAATTAAAATTAATAAATAATAATATAGCATAGGAACTGATTATTAGCGGTGTGTTTATATATTATATTTGTTATTCAAACTTTGATCATATTTATAAAATAATGATGCGTATGTTATGAAATAGAAAAGATTAATAAAGGTAAAAAGTTTAATTCTGCACGATTCGTCCCAAACTGTTTAGGCGAGGAGAAATCAGATACTGCGCTGTTCATACTATATATTCACTTTTTTGATGATAACAAAAGATTCTGTTACGCTGCTGACGTATATTGTATCTGAGTTTCAATAGAGGTTAACATTTTTCAGTTACGTTTTTGGGACATCCGAAGCTTTAACGTAGCATTATTATATACTATGTATAGGTATACCATCGGAGACGGCTATAATATGCAATAAGCGTCGCTAAGCAACCGATGCCAATTCTTATACAATATAATAGTATTAAGCCGACGCGAATAGTAAAACCTTAATATAAAATAATCGTTATAATTTAAGGTGATTTGACGAAATTGATCGATTTATTTTAACGTGATGATGTGTATAGGTAGGTATCTATGTGGCATCGTGTTTCTCTTTACACGTCACGGAAACAAATCAAATATAAATAAATTACAACACTGTAGTTATTCCATAATAGTTTACCTAATGTTTACTGAAAATACTATTCATAACCGATGTTTTTTAAGTGTCAGGTTATGCGAATGCATTCATCGGTGAAAGGTTTAAGATATACATTTGAAATTCACTTTTCCAGTATACTGCAAACGTACACACGACACACCCATGACGTACAAATACGATGACTATATTATATTCTACAGTATCTATACGTACAGCGTTGAATTTAAAATAATTGGTGGGCTCATCTTCTCTCGATTTAATTTCTCGCTGAATACTGATCGCTAACATCAATTGCTATTTTTGTTTATTTTTTCATAGTCGTTGTAATTCATCTAACAACAATATTTATGGTTGAGTTTGGAGAGAGGACAAAAATCCTGTTATACGGGATAAGCATTGTAATGGTCTCCGTAAAATTTTTGTCGGGGGAGTGTAGGTACTAATTTCGAAAATTTCTAATTATCAGAATTATAACAAAAAGTATATTTCCGCTGTATTATATTATGGAAGTCTGGTGGCAATTTGTAACGTACAACCCTTGTTCAAATTTAATTCTAGAGAACAGCTGCAGCGTGAAATATTTAGATATTATTCTTATAGATTCGAATTTCTTTTTTTAAACGAAAATAAACAAATAATAAAAAATAACACATCATCAATGTTAAACGAATAGTATTCATTCAACTATATGTACCACCGAGTTCAAAGTGATAAAAATAGTACAGTAGGTACCTGCAGATTATCATCAATTTAATATTAATAATTTAGGTTCGAAAATTGAAGGAGTTTTGGGCCCGCTTTTTTCTGTCTGAGAAATTGCAAAACAATGCAATGAAAATTGACGTCTGCGAAAAGTAGGCACATAAAACGAAACCATGGTTAATTCGCATGGACAATTTCGTCGCAGACGCTATAGCTGGCACCCACGGCAGTCATAAAAACGTACGTCGTTCACATGCATATTAATATTACATTATATTAGTGTATTATTATTATGACGTTGTCACTACCTGTGGGGTAATAAATGGTTATTTGTAACGATTGTCGAAAGCCGGCTAATTAGGGTATTATTCAGTATCACATAGTCGACCATACATGCCGTTGACCCTATTGTTGTGTTTGGTACTTTTACTAAGCGAAAAGAACTATTTTACATATACCTGTAGGCTATGGTCAGTGTCCAAATATGACATATTGACGATTGACATAAAATATTATATTACTATGCGTCATGTTCGTGCGCTTATTAATATTATTTTATTATACGCGTACTCGTAAAATCAGCTAGCCGTATGCACAAGGGTTCCATGATGTTGATATAATATATAATATAATAATTAACAAAAAAAATATAGATTATCTAGTTAATGTGAGTTAGATTTTAAATTTGATTAAAAAAAAAAAAAAAATGAAAATTTCACTTATCAACAGAAATTGCAATTATTTTTATATATAACCTAATATAGATGAATAGCATTGCAAATTAGTTATAAATATATACACATACTACTTAATTAATGTTAACTATGAGCGATTCATTAAAATAGCTATAAATAGTTCAGAAATTATTTACCTTGTTTATAATGGCCATATTATGTCATAAGCTCATAAATTAATTAGTTATCAATTGCGTCACTATTTTTTTTTTTGTTTTTTAACGTTAAATGATAGTGTTAGGAATTATAATTTCTAAAAGTACATTGCACTATTAGTTAATTCAGCTTACCTTTTCCCTTATTTTACCTTTCTTAGTAAACAGTAACTATTCATGTATTAACAATAATACAACTAAAATAACAATATATTCAAATTGTTTTATGTTCACTCAGGCATTGTAATAGTTAACCTTATTTTTTTATTCAATAAGCATAATATTAAAAATGTTTGACTTTTTTTTTTTTAATTCAAGCGAATGGTATACCCGTACGTGTTGTTCCTGTATAACAAACGTACAACATACCAAATTTGTGTTCAGTTTATTCAGTATACATAAAATATTTTTCATGGCATTTTAGAACACTTAGTAATATGAAAGATAAATAATAATTATATCGAACTGCAGTCAAAAAAAAAAAATTTTAGAGGCACGCTATTAAAATGTAAAATTACGAACGAATACAAACACATGAACACACACATTATAATATATTTTCATCTAATATCCGTCGAAAATCACAAGTATTATTTATCCACAAAATGTACAAAAAAATCATTTATCGTAGTACGACATTGGCATTTTATTTTTAACAGCGTTCGTGCATTGGTATTCGAAACGAACCATACCTAATTTCATTCGAAGTACACTTTATGGACATCATTAGTACATAAACACCGTTTGTCAATAATATTGTAAATATTAAAAAAGAGAATTTTTATTAAACGCGTTTCTTTTTTTCCTTTTTTTTTTTTTTATTAAGAGATGACGATGTAATAGTAACAATATCTTTATTTATAATACGATTTTCTTTCTTCTTTCCATCTAATTAAAAACAGAACCGTTTCATTACAGACAGGAAGTGTTGAAAAAATATATTAATAAATTCTTCATTTTCCATGAATATTTTTTCAAAAGAGTTTAAATTGCTTTTAAACGAAATTGCGAACAATAGATACTACATGTAGCTATCTACTAACTACCTATCAATAAAGTGAAAACTTATATTTTATATAATTAATTTCAAAATATTCCTTGTAATGATACGAAAATGATGTAGTTTCTAAACCTACTAACACATTGATTTATCGATAGACAATCTAATTGTAGGTAAGTACATTTATTACATTTATTTAGCTATTAATATTTTATGCTATACAAAACGGCGTTTATTTGCATCCTAAATCATACTCAACGATATCTTCGGTAAATAAATGCGTTTTTATAGATATTCCATAATCATTAATTAAATTGTTATACTCCAACTAACCCTGGTGTATAGACAATGTCAAGTATAGATTATGGATGTGTTAAATGTTGAATTTTAATTCAATAACTATTAGTCATTGAATAAGTACAAAAATGAATTCAGAGACAAACTTTGAAAGACTATGTCTAAGAATATTTTATAATTTTATAATTTACATAAACTATTAATAGTGATTATTAATTTAATATTACAAAAGTAACTCTAGATTTTGAATTATATTTTTTTTAAACCATCGCACGTTTTATATATTTAACAATATTATAATATTATAGTATTATACTTATTATACTTACGAATCAATACCATCGTATATTATTAGAACGGTATGAATAGAGTCGTGGTGTAAGAAGCGTAGAACTAATCCAAATATTTAAAAAAAAAAATGCATTGTGTAGGTACAGTACCTAATAATAAAATGATTACAAAAATGTTCAAGTTTCTATGTTTAATATTTATTGTATTACAAAAAAAAAATAACAACAACCGTTAGAGGAAAATTGTATTTTATTTTCGTTTATCCAATATCTTGTAACATTTTGAATTTCAAACGACTATATCTGTCTTTGATATGTTTTAATTAAATTAAATTGTAATTGAAAAAACTAATATGAACAACTTTACAATACATACATACTTTTATAAAATGTATTAACATCAATCGAAAAAAAATTAAAATAAATATACAATTAAATTTGTTCATATGTTAGTAAATTCTAAATAGCACAAAAATATTTAAAATATTTTGAAAATTATTTAATTTCAAGGATTTCTAGTGCAACTTAATATTTTGTGAAATTGTTTAGTTTTATGGTTATTCATATTTGAATCACAACAAAAATCAAATTAATTTTGTCAAAAAGTTGTGCTGCCTAATTTTTTTCACATTTTTCCAGATTATTTTTATAATTACCAGGTCGTATGACTTCTTATTGTACAACCTAAAGCCAAATTTATATTAGAAACCATTCTCAAAGTTTATGATTGAAACTTTTTTACTGTTCCTAAAGGTGAAATTGGACAAAAAAAAAATAGTTAAAAACACTAGACTAAAAATTAAAATATTATTGTAAAATCAGTATAATCGTATTTCGTTCAGAATAAACTTACTTTCACGACTGTTGTTGTATTTTAATGTTAACAAAATTATTACTTATTATCAATTATATTGTGTATATCTATTGAATGTTATTATGTATTATAATAAACAAAGTCGGTGAAACATTATATTTTATTGAAACAGCTCAAAATCTCTATAAAGTCAATGTAACTTCACCCACCAAAAAAATGGTTATTATTCCGTAGCTTAATGAAGTAAGATAACTATAATAATAATACAACGTTTAGGTTTAATATCAAGCCGGAACATATTTTGTCCGTTAATTTCTCGAATCGTATGCTGTTCGAGCATGAAACATTATTTTTAGACAATTATACACAACAATAATTATCAATTTATAAATTTGTAACTTGCACAATGATATTTCTCGCCACCCCATTCGCCCTCTCAGCAATACCTATTATTGTTAATAATATTATTTTCATTCGTACGAAAACATCAACTGTATAGCGCACACCACATACATTTTAAACCGACACACATTCTCCTCTCTTTCACTCAACTCACTCTCTTTCTCTCTCTCTCTCTCCTCTCTCTCTCTATTTTTAAATTTAAATTAATACAACACGTGCAGTGTGTTAAACGAATCCAATACGATTCATTCGAATAACGTTCGGAACGTTGTAACTTTGTGTGCAATATTATTATATATTTATAGCCGTAAAGGTACAGACACGCGTTTTTTAAATTAAATCCTTCATCTCGTATTTCTATACACATAATATGATACATATAAGTGTTAAAGCGTGTATATATGTATTGCGAATAACACCAGTTGGGCGTAACAATCGAGTATCAGTACACATATAATATATTATATGCATTTTTTTTTTTTTTGTTATTATTATACATCACGTCGGTCCACGTGCATTATTCAAAATGTCGCGTAACGTTTCAATTTTAAATATTCTGTATTTCCATTCATATAAACGGAAAGCCGTACAACTTTATTAGTATTAGAAAAAATTTTCGTTTTGAAATTGGTACTGTGAAATACGAATACTTGAATATACTCGCGCGTCGACAATAACCCGATGCTACGATGATAATGATGGTGATGACGATGGCGATTGCAACGACGATAATAATAATAATAATAATAATAAAATGTTTATATGGTATCAGTCGTATGCAAGACTTTTCGTCATAATAATATACACTATATAGTATTTTGTACGAGATGCTTCACAGTCCCTGTCCCAGTGTACACCCACACCCGAATAATAGGTATATCCTTCATTATAGACTATCCTTGTCCAAGCTTTAACACCAGCATTACCTCGATAGGTTCTCGATAAGAAACTGGATATATATACTGAGTATATTATTACTTTTTGATAAACCCTTATGTAACAATTATATTACACGTCACCTATATATTATAATACACATTTTAAATTAATTTATACAGATTTATAATATTTACATATAGACATGTAAAATCTGTATGCATATAGTCCAGATTCAAGTGCTCAAAAAAATTAACTGCTGACTGACATAAAATTATGTAATAATAATTATTATTATGTATAAAACTATACTTAAACAAATTTTTAGGCCAAAGGTCAATTACACATAATTTTAATTTTAAAATTCTATGAAATGTATTATCTTAATATATTTTATTTATGTAAAATTAAAATAAACCGAATTAAAAAAAAAATCTATTAATATCCAGTATTGCAGTAGTTGTGGATATATCTATAGTTAGATTAAGAGAATATCTCTAAAAAAATGTTTATCGTGTAAAGCTAATATAAATGGTTAGCATTCAATGTAGAAGTTATTTCACATCTACATTTAAATCAATACATTTGAACAACACTAATAAATAACCTCCTTCAAATCCTAGATCATAACGCATAACATTAGAACACACATTTCAGAACTAAAATTAAAATATTTTGATGTTATGTTATGTTATGTAGTGCTGTTAGTTTATTTAGTTATTAATTATTATTAATATTATGGGTACTTACTAATAAAAGCAAAATATGTAAATACTCAGTACTGCTATGTATATATATATATATATTATATACCTACAACTTACAAACTTAAACACCATACATTGACTCAGAACTCATACTAATGAAAAGTACAGTACCAGTCGATCAGTGATAAAGTTATAAGCTCGTGACTACTAACAGGGGTAATTCCTGAACTACGGCTATATTAACGTTGAAATATCATAAATTATTAATATTTAATAGGTATATGTATACATTAGTAATCACTAAACAATACGAATCATCTATGTCCGGACGCGTTTAAAAAACTAAAATGTCATTATAAGAGTTGAATATTTTGAAAAAAGCGAAATTCAAAACTCTAAACATCCATGTAAAAACATTGAATTCTCAACACTTCTCGACACAACACTAGATTCGATAATATGTCTACAACACAACCACCTATACCAATAAAAACTTATCTAAATTACTTTGTGAGTATTATTGTTTGTAAGTATTTGGAAGGCAATAAACGAAATAAATACTGAAACGGGGTGCTTGTTATTTAAATTATATCTATTAAAATTCATATACGTACTTGCCAGCCACTATAGCTCAGGTCTTGCCACCTTTTCTGGATATCTTGTATTTAACTGCAGGTCGTCGGCTGCAGCACTAAACGCATATATTTTAGTATTTAATTTCGAATACCTACGGATAAGCCAAAAATTACCATAAAATATAACCGTTTTGAATATTCAATGTACCTAGTGATATTTTTTTCCAGAACCATGTTTCAAAAAAAAAAAATTTAGATAAAATGTTATTGACGGGAACAAAGACGAGTAAACGGATAAGATACTATGTAAATATAAAGACGATAATGAATATCTGAAAGGATATGACAGTTGCTCGTCTAAATAGTAAAATCATCCCGATACATACCCTACACGTCATATTATTATTATTATTATAGTGGCTGCAGGCAGATGGTAACAGGAAAATAATAAAACCGTGTGATTATACTGATTACTCACGCTTCGCGCGACGGACGATAAAAACAAGATAATGCATCTAACATTACAATAGCCAATGTATCGTGTTCTGTATACGACGATCGAATGCCTTATAATATGGAACGTACTTTGTTTTAAAATCAATTTCTTACGTGTTGACGGAATGTGACGAGCGGTGTGCCGGTGTGTCAATAGTCCCGCACCCACGCCCGTGTGCTCAATTATTGGAACAAAATGATATAATCATAATATTATTTACACAACAGTTTTAGGTCGACTGTTTTCGATGTCGATAATATAGTGACGTTTCTGTATGGTATATATTTTAAGATTCGAGTAAGATCTTTTAAGTGACGGGGTGTATCACATATTGTTGTTTCTACAACAGCAGACGCTCACAAATTCACCGCAGTTTCTGCTGTAGCCGAGCCTGTTTTTCTCCGCGAGCTCAACTTTGTTTTCCTCGACTTGTTTAGCTAAGCACCGCCATATTTTTTCAAATATGTTATTTCACGACGTTTGTCATATAATTACTTTCGAATATTTCATACAATAATCATAATAATAATAATAATAATAATAATTTTGTTTATAGGCATATAATACATAGGTACACATGATTACCTATTACCTACACAGCGGCATGAATGGACGTTTGACCGGCACTCGCGGTCGTCTATCTGCCGACTATAGGATATTGTATGTTTAACAATAAGGACGTTCGTCTTTTCAAACATAAATTAATTAGTAATATTGTATAAGTAAGTAGTGTTCTAACGTATTTAAAATTTAAATATAAAATAATATAATACGCAAAGCTAAGAGCACACAAACCGTTTTAGTTACACACACGTTTGATGATGAAATAACGAGTTCAAATATTGTTCCTTGTTATTGTGTGTTTAGCTTTTATGTTCACCCGCCATGATAAACGTGACTTATTTTCGAGTTGGATTTCTAGTAAATATGATGATGCGCATAGTGCACACTAATATTTAACTCAGTACGGTGCAACTTTTTTTCGTGAAAAATGAAAAAAAAAACGCATTTTTTGTGTCAATTATTAATCATAATTCCATAAAAACATTCAATGAATACAGTATCGGTTTAATTATTAATAATTTCTAAATTTAAAACGTTGACAAAGCATTATTTCAAATTATCTAACGATGTATTTTAACAGTGACGCGTTAACTACGGGTTTACACCGTTCCTTATGAAAAATCGTTATTAGTATCAACGGGGGTTAAGCAACATATTTTCTCGACATTCACGGCACGTTTCGATTTATTGTTTACGTCTGTCGATGTGTGTGCAACATGGCAATCTTATACTTTTCGGCGAACCGACACTGCATGCGCGGTGAAATACAGTAATTTATTTACATAAACTAAACGGCGGTTCAAAACATTATATAATATACGACCGATACCGAAAAACACCCACTGTTTGTATAGTATATTTTATCACACCTAAAAGGCTAGAACCTATAGATAACCCGATGTCGTGTAAATTGTATTATTATGTCACATTATTAGGATGACCGTCTTTTGAACGAGGATTTTCAATTATTAATGTTCTCATTTTTCCAAGCACTCCTTTTTAAAAAAAAAAAAAAACATCAAAATGTCCTGTTTTTTTACACGTAGGTATTTTGTTACCTATACTAAAGGTAAACATAATGCTTATTTTAATCAGCATACCGAGTGTAATAGCTATTGCGCTCTATTATTATGGATATAATCATCAACAATTATGATTCGACAATTAGACCAGATCCCATAGAGTCGGAGACACGAAAAATAAATTCATAGGCTCCACATATTATTTATTATGTTTTGTGTAAGTAAAATAAGTAATAACATCATCACACGAAGACAGAGTACACGCCGGTGATGGCTGACGGGTAATTTATATAATAATATGATCGATTCGTGTGGAGTCCTCCGCGTTTTGATCTCTAATATACGTAATACATTAACGCTAACGCTCCGTCGCCGTCGGGCTGTAAATATGATTCGCCATTATTCTACGGTTTTAAAGCTGCCGTCGTGTGTGAAATGCGTATATATGACGGTACGCATAATATTATGATATATTATACGATGGTACTACCTATTTTTTCTCTGAAAACCTCGATTTAACAATTTATTTGCAAGGCCCCATTGACATCGTAGTAATTGGCAAATCATAAATATTTTATGATATTTACATTGTGTATACCTACCTACAACTGTACTAACGAGACCTTTAAAAAAATCAATTAGTTACGTGTTAAAGTCCTGTACGTCTAATTTGCAGTATGTGTGATACTATATACACGTACAATAGACACAGTCCTGCTTATCCGCTACTATAATGTTTACATGTCGTCCGCGAATCGAACTGTTGTTTGTGAAAAATAACGATATGCATTAATGGTTTTGCGACCGTTTTTTTTTTTACGAATCGTGCGATTCCTTGTCCTGCAGGGCGGCGTAACGCGCGTATATCTGTTTTATGTATCATCAATATAATATTATAATGGGCATATACGGTATTACTAGTAATAGGTATTGCTCGTCGAGCAAATGTGCGACGGCTTTAATGGGTTTCGATTTATTTTGTGACTCCGAAAAAACAGCACGTGGTTTCGATATATATATATATATACAATATATATAGGTAGGTATATTACAATTTACAATACGCATCGAAGGGATTCTTATACGCGAGTATGCACAGCGAACGTAACATAAAGTGTAGTTATAATTATTCAGCACGTTAACGCCTTTGTACTATATTTCACTTGAATACCTATGGGTACTCATACGTATTGCTTGTTGTACAGTGTTATACGCAATAATATTATGTGACGCTCGTTGAAATGATTTTATATTTTTTCACAGCGTCCGTCGTTTCAAATATTTACACAACAATCGCAGTCTTGTGTCTCTCCTGCTGCACCAGTTAATCGAGACCATTACGATTTACGGACATTTAGGTACACACGAGCACAGTATATAATGCACGTTTACCTGTACCACATATATATGTAGGTAGACAAAAGTAACAGTATATTTCCATTAAAATGTGACTGACATGTTCTTGAAACACTGTCAGTCGTATACATATCACACACACACATATACATATATAAACGTAGATACGTATGACGTGTGCTAACTATAGCACTTTTGGATAGCGAGGTTTGCGAACGGTGTTTCTCTCGGGCGGCTTACGATTCCACCCTCCCACCGCAAGCACTACTGCCGTCGCTAACAAACCACTTTCACGAGCCCAAAACAAAATGTGCACTAGGTTTTCTGTACACGCAGTTTCGAGTCTTCGCGACGACACGAAATTACTTTTTGTCAACAAATTACAGCCCGAGGCGAGTAGTAAAAATAATTTTAATGTCGCGTACTCGAGAGTACGGCCGTGTCCTGCCACCTGTGACGTGACGTAGCCGGGGGGTATTAAGGGATTTAACCCCCTCCATAAAGGCCTAGCTTTTTTTATAGGCACCGTTAAATCGTGTTTATTTTCATTTAATCGCGTTGTGCGATAACCAAGGATCATTATCTTGCTTTTATATAGTACATAGGTATACGTCGTGCATTATTATGGTGTCGTTCTAGGTCAGCTCACTGCCGTGCATCGCAATCGTCGATATCAATTTTTATGCAAGCTGAGTAATGAATTCCGCTGTCAGTGATTGAAAAAGTGGAAGGATTCCTTCGGATATTATCTGTATGTGTATTCGTATAAAATTTATGTGTTTCAACTTTCAAGAACTGAACTCGGCTATTAAGAGACTACGATAGGTATTTCCATAGATGATGCTCTTAGCGCGTACTTAGTACCTACACAGTGCCACTGAACCAGCTGACGAAATATTATACGGAAAAGATACGCCATGACGGCCGTCGATGACAGCTTGCTGTACTCGATATCGGTTTATCGCCAATAATCACGTATAAAACGACGTGTACAATATTACCTCTAACAGTAATTATCATTAATCCGATGGAATATACTCAATACCATTATAATATTATTTTAATATTAATTCCTACACTAGCATCATGGATTTGATTTCAATTAAACATTTAGTATTAGTAATAATTTTATATTATAAGCTTAACGGCATGTGTGTGTAGTTGACGTTTGAACGCTGACTGTTGTTTTGTAGTATTCCTCTATTCCTAAATTAAAAAGATAGAATTTAATGAAAATTGTCGAACAATACATATTAATTTTAAATATGTACATATTTTGATATGCGTTTATCACTGACGGTAATGATTATTATTCGTGTTTATAATATATTTACAATATTCGGTATTAAATTTATTTTAGCATAAACGAAATTAATTCCACCAAAATATGCTTCGGGGTTAAATATTCTATACATATTATTTTATATATAAATTAACCGCAGAGCAAAATAATATTTCAACATTGCTGTATAACATTTTATAGCATATTAAGAATATTTGTTTTTAGTTATCAAAAAGTGTTTAAATATTGTGAGAAGATTTACTTTCGTTGTACACTCTTATCCAAAATACATATTATTATTTTAATTTTTATGAATTCACAATATTCCTATTAAAATATGTTATAGGTATAAGTATATCAAATATTTTTCGAATAGGTATTATGATTTGCATTTGTATTATATTTTATTCTCACCATGCAAAAGTTATTACTTAAACAATATGCCAATCATTTATTTTCATTTATTATTTTTATCGTACTACATGATTAGTTTTATATATTTCTGAAAAATTTTAGATGTGTTTTAATAATATATAATAAGTACTGAAGTATACATTTTTATGAATGCAATTTTTAAATCAAAAAATAATAATTGTATTATTATAAAAACAATTCTAAAACGAAACTATTAATTTTTTGTAATACCAATGATTATTGATCATAAAATTAAAAATCAAACCCAGTTGGTAAATATTATTATTAATTATACGACATTGTTTTAATATTTACTTATAATTTTTATTAGACGTTTCATAAGTTGTTCGACGACGTTTCCTGCTTACCTATATAGCCTATATAGAAATCAAACTTTTAACAGCATTTTATAAGCGAAACTGGAATCTACTCTGGCCGTTGTTGTCTTTATACTTACATACAAGCGTTAATCG
The DNA here is from genome assembly GCA_009835225.1 of Aphis craccivora. Taxonomy (NCBI): domain Eukaryota; kingdom Metazoa; phylum Arthropoda; class Insecta; order Hemiptera; family Aphididae; genus Aphis; species Aphis craccivora. Next base: position 25,748 of record VUJU01001182.1, read on the forward strand.
TTAATCACTAATCGTTAAATATATTCGTGGTCAATAGTTTACTTACATATTTGCACGTATACCTCCTATAGCAATAGGTATGGTTCACATTTTATGTAGTTGATATTAAATGTACCGTAAATCTACCAATTATCAAATTCATAATCAAATACTATAACTTCAAAGTACCCCGTTGTAATGAAATATTATTTTTAAATTTCAAAACGAGTTACAAGTATTTAAAAAAATGAATAATTTAACCACTTATAACTAGTTTTAAAATAATTAAGATATAAAAAAAAACTACACGGGAACATATTATTTTATAGTTGTACATGTTTTCACATATATATTATATACATATACATTTGATAACATATAAATAATCATGTTTATTTATTATTTTATCTAATAAAAATGTAATACATTATAAGTACAGTAACGTGTACACAAGTACGTAAATTTATTACGCATATTATAGGTACAAATAATTCACAAATACGGTCGTCATCTTGAAAGGATTATTTCATTTCATATAATATATATAGGTATACGCTTATGAACTAGTGCTGGGATTTAACAAAGTAGGGTAAAAAAGCAAAAGTTAATTAAAAATATAAAAAATATATTGATAATTTAATTTACCAACAAATACTGTGAAACTATTATGTTTCAATGTTTTTTTCACCAGATACAAAAAAAAATATCACATTTTACAGTGTGTCAAATGTATTATTAAATTAATACCATAGTCGTGAAAATACAGTCGAAAATAAATGTAATATTATGATTAATATATTAAATAAAATAAAAAAATTTAATTAATCTTCAGACAGCATCAAAATTATAAAACATAAAAATCTATAAAATACAAATATTTTCAAAGCGATATAATAATACTGGTAATTTATCAATAATTCAAAATCATATAACAATAAATTCAAAAAACAGAGACACTAGAACAGTTTTCATAGTGAGTTACTAGAGAACGTCGCTCCGCATGTGTTGTAGCCATATTGCGTAAATATACGATATGTCAAATATGTGTTTTTAATTTTATATTAGAGTAAGAGAAGTTAAAGATTGAAAATTGAAAAATCGAAAAAAATTCAACACGTAATCATTGATAATATTCCTACTTTTAGCTTTATTATTAGAGTTGGTTTACCAGTTACCTATTATAAAATTTAAAATTAAGACTATTATTTAGGGAATATCTAATAGGTTTTTATCGATATTTTAATGTTAAAGTAAGTTATAGCTAAATCACAGATTTTTATGCACTAAAAAATATCAAAATATGTCATATAATATGCATTAAAAATTATGATAATATGTAACAAATATGCAAGAATTTTTTTTATTTTTTTAAATTTACAAATTAAGTAAAAATAAATAATTTAATAACAAATAATTAATTACTTAAATACTTACTTAATGAAAAAAGAAAAATTAGGGAACTTTCTGAACAACTTAATGTATTTTTAAAATCACAAACGATAGATTTTCCACGAAGGAAATGCTATATTTTTCTGTTAGTCGGGAAAATCTCAGTATCTTTGTTTGTTTGTTTGTTTGTCATTCTTAAATTTTGTTGCAAATCAAACTACTTATTTTCGGCATATTCACGATTTATGGATTAAACTACAAATGAAGTAACTGAGTGGTATGTCGATAACTGACTGATACAGCAAGATAAATTAAGATTATAGGTAGACACAAACGTTTAACGTGATCGATTATTCAACTTACCTTTATTTTAGTTATTATTTACCTAATGCCAATAAAATTATTTTTAATATTTGTACTTGACAAAATATTATTTTATACATTTTTTTTAAATTTTCGGTTTAATACATTTCAATTTTTCTAAAAATATGCAATAACCGCATTAAATATCAAATATAATGTCGACAGTATCTTCAAGTAATTATAATTCGTAAAGATTACTAATACAAATCCAAAAATGAGAAAAGGAAAAAATATGCAATTGCATAGAAATCTGAACTCTAGTTATAGCTATGTAAAATATTACAACTTTAAAATGTTCATAATTCATATTAAAATTATAATATTAATTAAATTTTATGAAATGTCCAAATAATGTTAAAATCAATAAGTTTTAAATTTAAAACTAAATTGACTCTATAATATCAATTATTTATACATCATTATTATTTATACATGCGTTTTATATGTTTCTATTGCGTGGTGTATCTATATAGTATACCTATAATAGTATAGTCCTATATACAATCAATGCTACTAATAAAGCAAAGAGTATAAAATAGGTTCTGCTGGACGCAAATTTGCTATTTTGTACGTTAGTAAGACGAAGTCAACATAATTTGAGGATAGTGAAAACGAAAAATTTTACTGGCTATTTAAATTATTAAAATTATAACACAACTAAATCTAAACTAACAACAAAATTATTAGCTAGTCAACACTTTTCAGTTTATCTAATGCATACGCGACGAAACTCCTTACTGCAATCGATACTATATGATTACCATAACATAGTAACTTGTTGTGATGGGATTGCAAAAGGGAAACGTTTTATTTATTGCACTATGCTAATGCGGGTGCAATGCCATTTTTAAAACTATTAAAACAGAAGAAAAGTTCTGTATTAAAATCTTATATTCTTGGTTAAACAATATGTCTACATGATTATTATTGCATAAAAAATAGGGATTGCTATTTGATTTTCAAAATTTTAAATCTAAAAATATTTTACGGTCTTACAAAACTCGCCATGTATTTAAAATTATTATATTATTTTATTGTGTTTTGATTCTATATATATATTATTGTATTTTGCATGTTTACACGAAAAACCCATTGTAACGTGAAGTTCTTATCACCTTATTTATAGGCATATAATAAATATATAAATACAAGATGTTAAGATTTGACTAAGATAATAATTATTTCATGGTTTTAATTATCGCACAACGCTAAAACAGTTACTTCGAGCTTCTCCGTGTAATATCGCGTGTAGTTTAATAATAATAATAATTATTATTTTACGTTAATTTAAAAAGCCCAAAGTATAATACTATACCCAAAATGATCCAACTTCATATACATGTATAATGTATATTATATTGTATTAACCTTCGCCACCACATCGTTTTACATCAGATAATTTATTTGGCAGTTCTTTCACACGCGTCCTTTACTCCTTTACTGTTTTATTAATCTTTCCTTTATTTTCAACAACGTTTTACTTTGTTGTTTTTGTTCTACATACTTCCTGCAGTATTGTATTTTGTATAATAATAGGAACTCACGAACTATGTAGTTTACGTAAATGTATTGATTAATTAGATATTATGTATGTTTTAATTAACTATAAATGTTGTATAATAAATAATAATTATATTAACTATAAATAGTTTTACATCAAAACATTATGTTTCAATGAAATTTCAAAAGCAGCGGTGTATTTAAGTTATAATATCTTATATAATTTTAAAACGTTTATGAATTATTGTCGTTTAGAAACGATCGACGAGTGCGATGGTATACGTTGCTCCAAAATCAGACGATTGTGTAAAAAGAGGTATTAAAATTAGAATTTGATCAGAGGAAGCCATAATAATTCATGCACTGAGCGCTGAAGGAGTTGTGATACCAATGAAAAGAAATATACAGTAACTTTATTCTAAATAATTGACATTGTGTAAAATTTTAAGAAAATAAATCACATTCTTCTCCCCGATAGTCGTTTACTAAATTTCGTAGAAAAAAGAGGTGAGGACGGTAGACGCGTGATCGGGTGAGAATGGCGGAGAACCATTTTTTTTCTGTCAGATCAATAATTTATTTTGTTAAGCATACCATAAGCTATATATCACCGTATAGTTTCAAATATCTTAGAGATATAGTGAGAGTACGGTCGGCAAACAGTTCAGCACGTGTTTATAATAAACAAATATACGTGAAATGCTATTTTACGTAAAGTCATAATAACCCATATTACCTACGCGTATTGATATTAGGTACCCGACGGTGAATCTATACAGACACATGAAAGTGTATAAGTGCAAGTAAATATCGTAAGATATATACTGCGAGAGTCTTTTATGTAAATACGAGTTAATATAATATTTTCTTTGCTGTTTCCCAGCGATCAATTGGTCGGTCAGTCGGATCTGATGTTTCGCATCATATTATGCGAAACACTAATCAAATCGGAATGTTAATATAATAGTATAATCATTACACGATATACCTTCAATACGCGTCGTGGCGAATAAAAAAAGGATAAATGAAATCTCAATTCTTGTACGACACCGTATATAAGTATTATATGCCTATAATATCTAAGGCGTGGATATAATACTATATACTGGCGTATTATAATACTGTACACCGTTCTATAGCATAATATTATAATATTATGCGTACGCGATGTAGACATATTATATCTGTATATAAACTTTGAACAATAATTACCACAGCGCGCCGTTAATGAAGTCTTACAACTCGAATAATGCGTTCTAATTATCTGTTTTAATACCGTGGCGTATCAAACACATAAAACCACTCAACCGAAAACGTTGAGATCTAATGCGGAGGTGCTGTTCTACGTGCACGCGTTTCCATTCTATGACTTAAAAAAAAAAAAAAACACACGTCTATATATACGTAAATATGGACACACGTATTTTATCAGTAACCGCGCGTAGTACCTATTCATATTATAATAATATATACGGCGAGCATAAAAATTTAATATTATGCGCGTGTTATAGATAGGTATCTTGTATACGTCTTGCGTATTACAATATTATTGTGCATGTTGTGTTGAAAGTTTCGTCAACAGTGCGAACAATATAGCTTAAACGCAGTACTTAAACCGCCCCTTATTTATGACGTCATCATTAAAGCGCGTCCAAGTTTCGTCGACGTGCTAGAATATAATTACCGGAAGCGGTGTATTTGAAGGGATGTCTGCTATCTTGTCTTGTTTCTCCTGGTCAATAAATATTTTTTTTTGGTTTACTTATAATACTTTATGATAACGACATAATCGTATGAACCAGTACCAACGGCAACACCACGCCAATGGCAATTACATTGCAGCTGTAGCAGGTGTTATTACACAAACGCCTACATGTCACATTTATTGTTGTAATTGGGCGGTTTTTTTTAGGAAGTCGAGTTTTAAAATTGATACCTCATTGATATTCGAACATCCTTCATGTCTAATTGATACAATTACTATATAAATTTATATTGACAATAGTTAAAAAATCTTTTAAAAAACGTGTTTTATAATATTAATAATAATACTTTATATTTTTCATGTTTAAGACTAATAATAATACATTTCGTCATGCCATCATAAAATGTATGGTTGACACTTTACTAGCGACCGATATTGCTGATATTTTAAAATGTTCGTTAATTTTAATTTTTAATCATAAAAATATTTTAATTAGTTCTATTCAATTATATATAATGATTGGTAAACTACAGTTTTTCGAAAATGTAATACATTTTAAATTGTGTTCAAATATATAAGCTAAGAAAAAGATATTTTTACCGATTGTTATGATTCAGTTTGCATAAAAATCTAATTCGTTTAATTTCAACAAATTGCAATAATATATTTTTTTTAATTTTATGTATTCTTCAAAAATACAATGAGAGTTATAAGATAAAAAAGATGTTGGGTATATTATAATTATTGTCTATATTCATTGACCGTAATCATTAGCTTAAAATAAATTATAAACTATTTTATTCAATTTCAACGATTTGTTTTACATTTTTAAAAAAAAAAAAATAGAAATTTTATTGTAATAAAATTATATTTCTTATATTATACATTTAGTACCTAAACAGAAACAGTTTTATAAAAAAAAAATATATAAAAATATTGATTTTTACGGAAATATTAAGAGTGTTACAAGGTTTTTCAGACATATTTTATTAACGTTTTAGTGTAGGTATGGCAATATCATTGGAATTAGGTACCCAATAATCAACATTTAATAAATGGCATTTATTCGTCTGTCGATTTTGCCGGTAAATCATAACATTGGCTTTTATAGTTAAACGGATTGCCTATTTGTGGTTACGTATATTATTAAATATCATAACGTTTGCCGTTTGGTATCAAAGCATTTAAAGTCGACAAAAAATAATCGAAAACAACATACAAACAGACACATGCATTTATAAAAGCGTTATTGCGATGTGCATTATAATAATATTACCATGCACGAATGAACGCCGATTAACATCGTCGGTGGGTTGTAATTTCAAAATACAAAGATCAATAGGTTGCATCGTCGAAACATTTTTTTTTTTTAATTATAATCCTGCAACGTCTTGAAATAACAGTGAGTTTGTATCGGGTAGCGTTATTATATCTTACGTCTCGGGCGTTATTAATATATTTTATTAAATTCGTGGTTTCTCTCGAACTGTCGAAAGCACAATAAACGTATCGTATTTATATAATATATGTATATACTCACCCCCCCCATGATTTCATTTAACAACTAATTTATTCTAATTCTGATCTTTGGGATATTTGAATACCTATACCTACTAAAAGACCACATTTTCAAACCTCCCCTCTCATATAGGCCTTGGAATAATATAAATTAATACAATTTTGGTACCTATACAAAACAGTAAAATAACTTAAGGATTATTGATTAGAATTTTTATTTTCGTAGATCAACATTTTCAGAAAAATTATGCAATAATTTATCCCTATAGTTTAAACGATATTTTCAAGAATTTTAAATTATAAAATTATAATTAATATGTACAGGTGTTTAACAACTCCAATATATTGAAAACCAAAAAAAAAAAAAAATAAAGACGGATGAGCGCACGCTTTGCCAATTATTAACCTATACATAATGTATATAATATTACTATATTGGTAAAAGTTTGATACTATAATATAGAGTTCCCTCATTAATGTTAAAGTGTATCTGATGTTATTTTATATTAAAGGAAAAATGCGTGTAACCATAAACTTAACCGTCAAAACCCGGCGTTTACGATATACGTTGTATATAATATGGTATAACAGTTTGTTATAATAATAATTAATATATTTTTTTTTTTTTTTTTGTTTTTGTTTTTCACAATATCCCAGTTATACTATATATATTATTATTACATTTTCACGTTATTATTTTAATATTGCCTAGTTTACAACAGAGGTCAACTCGTCTTAAACACGCCATCGTGTTACACGCTTTACACATATTATAATGCATGTACCAACATACGATTTCGTACCTATTACATTTTTCATATACAGGTACCCTCAGACCTGGTTTAGTTTCACACGATGAAAAAAAAAAACGGTGGGCCACTCTGCAGAAGTTTGCTGGTATACCCATTGCCTATCGCTTATACCCACAATTAATAATTAATAATTTACCTTTTATTCCCGTAGATGTACTATGCATGCGGTTAACACGCCGCCATATAAAGTAGTATTACGACTATCTCGTGGTGTTTTATAACGGTGCGTATACGAACGTACTTTTCGATACGTCCAAATAAGTCGTGAAGGTCGATTTCAGTCGTTCGATTAGTTCAACAATTATTATAATAGGTATCTAAACAAAATTGCTGTACCCCTAGAGTTTTTCAGTGATTATTCAAATGCCAGATTTTCAGTTTTTCTATCTTCGGGTTAACATATAGTTAAAATGGTGCATGTCGAGAGGAAAAAACCAAAAATTACCAAAGCATTTTTCTAACAAGTCAACGTAAAAAGAAATTAAAATCATAATAACTTCGTACAGAGAAAAGACATCGTCTTCTGTAATAAATATACATTAAACCATGGTTTAACGCATGCATGTTTCAGAGTATTTTTTTTTCGCATGGTAATGTGTTTGAAAAAAAAATCACGCAATTAAAAATCGATGAAATTCAATTTGAATACACACCACAAAGGCACATAATATTACCGCGTAGTATGGTTTCTTTTTAACATATATGTATATACCCTTGTAATTTGTAATTATATATAATATACATGGTTATAAAAGAAAATTTATGCAATTGCTATATTAAATTTCGTATCGAGGGCGTTAAATGTGAACCCAACCAACACGTATATTTATATATAATTTGTATACTCGTAGATATCGGTTTCTATGTAAATTTCAATCGATTTTAATTTTTTATTATTAGAACATTCCTGTTGTGGCAGATGCACAACCCCTAGTCACCACAAAAGATTTTTATATTAAATCTATTCGATTTTGTTCTCCATAATAATACATAGTATATGATATCCAAGATGAGAAAATAAAGATATTTTTTTTTAAAGTGTTATTTTTTATTATTATTATTAAAAAATATATATATATATTTCTATTTACTATTATGTTAATAACCAATATGGAATAATATTTTCATGTCGGTAGGTACTAAATTGATATCAAACTTGTAATAACATGCTGTATAAAATTATGTTGTTACATTTAAAGAATAAAAAATAAATAAAATCAAATAACATTTTAATAAATTCTGAAGCGTTAAAATATGTCATCGAAAATAGGTATCTATACATAATTTTAACTGTATTTATGTACTTTTTGCGGACTAGCAGTTAGCTTTCACTTCATGCTTCGTCCAAAAGTAGGTAACGATTACATTTTAATTACATGTTATTGAAATTAACAAATGAAAATCAAGCAAAATCATGCAACATTCTATGCATAAATAATTTGATTAGATTTTAATTAGATTTGAAATTAAAATTTCAGGTGTTCGTATTAAAAAAAGTGTTTTTCAAGTAGTGATGTAAGTAATAGTAAAAAAAATCAACAAATTTGCTTAGATTTAAGAAAAATTAAAATATTTAATTCAAACCTTATAGTATATGATCTTTAAAAAGAAATAAGTTTATTCTATTTTTAATAAAAAAAAAAAAAAACAAAATTATTAAATAAATCTAACAAACTATCAATTGATAGAATAATTATTTTAAGGAAAGTAAAACCAAAATTACTTATACTTATATTTAAATTTTGTTTTAACATGGTTGTTAAACCGTGATATTAACGATTCATAGTTCATACCAAAGTTTTTAATATTTTGAAAGAGAATATACATTTTAAAATTGAATTATTAATTTTTTTTTTTTACACACAAAAGTAGGTAATTTTAAACAAGTAATTTATCAATCGTAAATTAATGTTTATAAAATATAAGTACAATATTGAGCAAACATTCTTCGTAGTTTGTATCCATTAAATCTTATGCAAATCTATCAATCCATGCTCAATCATCTTAATTCAAAACACAGTTTGAATTTCAAATTATTGTATCAATAAAAATGACTAATCAAAACATGCAGAGTATGAAACTAAAAAAAAAAACAAAAATTTTAAAATAAAAGAGGACGATAAGAAATATTAAAAATATATATTTTTTCAAAAGTGCTGTTTTCAAACGAGTTTAAATTATACGAAAAAAATATTTTCAGGAACTATAATACTATTCAATTTAATGAATGTTTACTTTTAAAGGAAAAAACGCAGTATTATATTCTAGAGAAATAATATTATTATTAATAATATGAAGCTGTTTGTCTCGATTTTTCAATATTACATTTTTTTTTAACATGAGATTCGATTATTTTGAAAATAAGATGTATGTATATCGAAATAATTAATTTGATGTTATTGTTCAAATGTTTATACTTCGATATTCTTAGAAAAATAACATCAATATATTTTCATTTTCATTTTAATAGTTTCCATAATATTGTTCTTGCTTAGTTCAAATATAATTTTCTAAGAACTAAAACATATTTTATTCGCACATTTTACTTGTATTCAAAATTCTCTCTAATCTCTATTTAAATTCAATATTATTTTACATAGGTAAATTGATACCAAAATCAAATAACATAACTCTTCTTAAATGGTACAATTATTTTTTTTTTTTTTTGTTTGTCTGGACACATGTTTCTACACAATTGGCAATTTCCAAATGTTTTATATATTATTATATTAATACCTATATACATTTTGATAATAACAATAATTGTACTTGAAAAGTTTAGAACTTCTTAGTTGTTTTGGAATCTTTCTTGTAACAAAAATACATAATCTATAATCTATAATATAACTTTTCTCTTGTGGTTCTTCGTAAATATTTATTAATAGTTTTTATTTGAGTTAATTTAAAAAAACTATCTGCTGAAGATAACGTTTGCAGTTATTTATTATCTATACAAAAGATGTATTTATTTGTTTTTGTGTTTATCATAGAATTTTACAATCAATAGTTATACTAATTAATTAAAGTTATGTTATAACAGTTCTCTTTTTGTTTCAATGAACAATGAGATCATTAAAAAGAAAATCTTTAATATTATTTCATATTTAATGATTAAAATTTAAACCAAAAATATTTTTTTCTCTTGTTTGTTAAGTTATTTTCATTAAAACCGCCTGTAAACTACATTTCCAAATCAACTCATATTTATTTAATTATTTCACGAATTTAATTATTTTTAATTACGTGTCAAATCGTGAGAAAGATAAGAAAGCATTCGACCGTCAGCTGAAATTTAAGATGACAAGTGACGAAAATATAAATAATTCATGTATTTTTAACTCCATGAACATCCACATACAAATAAATATTGTATTATAATAATCTAATATTTTACTAAAAAAATATAACTCACTCAATAATGTCTATTCTTTATATCACATATTTATCATGTGTAGAAATTCGTATACTAAATATTCCTAAATGTCTAAAAAATAAAAAAAAAACACGAATTTAGTTATTAAAATCTAAATTCAGCGTGTAGTTATGTTTCAAACTTACGACTACAACAACTTAAGTCTTAAGAGGACGTTGTATGTATTATCTCCGTCTTACAAATGTACCGAATTTCAGTTCACCAGTTTCAAAAGTTTACTGTTAGTTTTGATATAAAGTTAGATTGACCAATTATAAAATTAAGATAAAATTATTATCTAGAGACCCACGAAACTTTTATTGATAATATAATTTTTAAGTAAGTTATAACTTTTTGGAAACTACATTTTAAAATGATCATAACTCACTAAAAATAATACCAATAAAGTGCTACGTGGGGCCCTAGATAATATAATAGATCAATTAACTTTAATATCATAACTAAAAGCATAATATTGAAACTAACAAACCAAAATTTGCTATGTCGTGCGTGTGTAAGACAGGGCCAACTCATGCGGGTATGAGTGTATAACCCCTCTTAATTTAGGGTTTTTTTTTTATAAATTCCTACATTTGTTTTTTATTATTCTGAAAATATTCATTTGTGTAACTAAATTAAGTGCCTTACATTGTACAATTTGTGTCCTTGTAAAAGCTAAATTAAGAGGGTAGTATAATTTCAATAGCAAGTTTTTAATAGTGTATGATGAAACAAAATAACAAATTATTGACATCGATCGTACATCAAAAATTGGTTATTGTATATATTTTGCTCGTCATTATTACGGCCTTCCATTATCCGATTGTGTCTTATTTAGACCTTTAGTCCTCCTTTATTAGATATCTAATATAGTGTCCTGAAGTCTTGTAAAATAAAAATATGGAATGTGACCGTAATTATTTGTGTTGGACCAGAGTAAACATTTTCAGCCCATATGGAAATCTATTTAAATCGGTTTTATTAAAAGAGATTATAAAAATTGAATCTTATAACCGGTATTCTTATCAATTAATATTATTATAATCACGAATCAATTTAATTTGTGACTAGTATATAGGTAACTAATCATAAGCCAATGTATAATTTTTAAACGCTCAAACACTTAACGAGATAAATGAGTCGGATGATTTCAGAGAAAAAAATTGAATAAGTAATTATTATGGTCATAAATAATTTTAAATACCTTTACATAAAATTTTGACCAACAGGTCAAAATACTGAGATTTAGAGATGTACTATGTGTAAAATATAAATATAAGTGTTACTTAAAGACAATTGAAATAGATAATTATTAGAACATAAAAGTATTTGAAATAATCATTGACATAAACCAGAATTTTTTAAATCAATCAAGAAATAAAATAATAATATTCACAAAAGCTTAAAAAGGAAAAAACCTGAAATGGCTGAAATGATTGCTATATTTAAGAAAATAAATTATCACTGCAAGATCTCCAACAAATACATTTAGTTATATAGCAGAGATGGTAAGTATAAAATGTTTAATCTTTTAATTATTATTATATAACTATATAATTAATTGACATGAAATGAAGTTAAATTAGTGAAATTGTGTACTTAGTGCGGCACCTACGTAGGGTATAATAGTAGTATAATTTCATTGGGTTTATATGGTACCCTATCCAAGACCTACACACATTTGGGAAGACCCGCGCTGAAGCAAATACTATAAATATATTAGTTTTATGGCACCCCTGCAAGATGATCTCGTCAATATGCGTATCTTGGACGATCATAAATGTTTATAGGTTAATTGATGACCTAATTGTACTAGAAAATATAATATACAGACTTACAATATTGTTCTGAAAAAAATAACATAACAATAACAGCCACTTTAAGCAAAAATGATTACGCTGAACGCAGTTGTAAACATTGCCATGTTTACCGAAAATATATCTCAAGTTATAAATTCAGAAATAATTATTACTGTGTAAATAATACACAATAACCTTAACCGTTTCTTGTGAACAACTACAAAACTGACTGAAATACAAACCAACGTTTTATTTAAATTTTTAAGTAATTATTGATAAAACGTATTACAGTGCTAAATACAATAGTACACAAACTGTTTGTGAAAAAAAAAAAACGTGTACAAATTAGTTTTAGTATTAATAAAACCCGTATAACTGGAAAAAAGTTTAAGAAATAGGTTTTTTTTTTTTATAAATACATTAATAATGAAGATATTCTTCGTCGGTCAAACATTAAAAAGATATAAAAAGTTAACTTACTTAATAGTAGTCTTAATAGGTTAGGTATAATACCCATCCGCTGTTGTAGTGCAATAATAAATATTATAAATTTATAACTGAACTCCGATTAGTCGTTAGTCACGGGATAATATTATCACAATACGTTGGTAGGTTTATTTTCCGATGTGCGGTTTACACACCTGTACAGTTTAATCAAAAAGCTAAACGAGTTGTTTCTCGATTGATATATTTTATTTAAATACACCATACCGTGCGAGTACTGGTTCAAGCAAATACCTTCTACAATATTTTTTATATAAACAAATTATAACACGACAACGGTCTTAATAATATTGTAAGTAATTCGTATAATTCTGCGAAAAACACCGACTATGCAGCACCTTTATATATTATACTAAAAATAATATGATTGAAGGAGAAAACGAGTTTTTTTTAAAGAAATGAATTACAGTTTTTTTTTTTTTGATTCAAACGTCGACGTTGACTTCTGCGATTAATGACAAAAAATAAACAATCATGAATGCCCTGTTAATTTATACAGTAGCCATTCCAGCTCCAAAACATAAATCTAATTATTAGTGTTCATAAATATTTAATTTGGTTCGACTACCTAGTATAAATAACATATACTATATACTATTTTCAAACAGCTGCCACATAATACTTCAAACTTTGTAGTTCAAAGTATGTGATATATTTAGATTTAAAGACTGGATTCTCGTGTAATTGCAACTTTTAATTGCGTATTCCAAATCATATAAAAACAAATTATAAATCAAACGTAGTAGATTAAATTGAACAAAAATTTATTTTGCATAAAATTGCAAGTCTTGGAGATTTTACATAACAATTATTTAAAATGCTCGTTTAAAATAATTGTATTTCATAAAAACGCATATTTTTTATTACAGGTATATATATATTTTATATAGGTATATTATTTGTAGTCTGTGGTATTTTATCAAATTATAAATTAATATAATATGATAGCAAAAACATAACAACCATTATTATACGACTGATTAACGAGTGACTATATTACCTACATAAGCTACAGACGCTACATTGCAGTCTCACACCCAAGCGCTAAACAACAAAATATATTTTTTTTCCACGGAAAACCACTAAGAAATAAACATGATAATATAGTACACTTTATAATATTATAAATTAGATTAAATTTTATATTATGCCTTATAATTAATGCTTAGTAAATATGACATATTGTTTTAAATAGTAATGAAAAATTGACACTATACACTTAAGAATTTACGTTTTTGAAAATTTTAAATTTATTTTAATCACACTTTTTTGGAGGACCTTTCTGCAAAAAGCTAGGTTTTAATAACATCTAATAATTTGGTTAAAACAAAATATAATTTGGAACTCAACTATATAGGTACTTACAACAGGTACCTACTAATTTAGGTAAAATATATGGAAAATTATTAACCACTTGAATGGTCAGTATTTTCACAAATTTCCTGTTGATTTTCTATCAATTATCATAGTATGAAATTCTGAATTAATAATAAGTGTAGCTACTGATATAGATAAATACAAAGCAACACACCGAATTGTACACGAGTGTTATCGATTATCAGACGGTTTAGTTTAAACATTAAATTATTCAATACTTTTATTAGGATGTATGTTTTAACATTTCGTGTATTTTATATTTGTTTGATTTCATCAAATTATTCATAATGTTCATCGTCGAAATAATAAAATCGTGGTTCGACAAAGAATATTGCTGAATACAAGTCATCAATTATTTTCTCCGAATCACTAAATTTAAACAACGATTGTATAATTTTGTACTTAATTGTAATACTAATTAACTAATTACGCTATGCAATTCCTGGAATAATTTTAACGAGAAACAGGAGTTCGATTTATTTTAGTAAATACAATTTAACAATTTTGGTGTTGACATTATAAATTTATAGCGGATGTACTTGATAAACCGTTACAAACCATAAAAATACTTTGTACCTACTTTCATTATTATGTAGCTATTCTATGGTTCTATGAAATGTATTATTATGCTCACTGAACATTACTGAATATTATAATCTGTATTAGTGTATAATATATTATAATATACAGCATACACACACTTATAATAATGTGACGATACTCATTTTCTTGAAATATTTAATTTATGAGAAAACTGAAAATAAATCTTAATGTAAAAAAAGAAAATGTTTTAAAACACAAAGTTGTGTACTTAGAACGAAAGATCATTATTAAATATATCATTATTCTATGAAACAAAGATAAAACATTAAAAATACAATGTAAAAGTTGCTTTATAGATACATATATTTCTAACATTTTAAATATAACTACCTACACGACATCATAGAATCATAATTCATAAGCCATATATAATAAAATTTTAAGCGCATAACTCATTACCTACTCATTATAGTTTTAAAATAAAAAAAAATTTTATGTTTTATATTTATCGTATTTGTTACTTACTTAATATTGTTTGATAATATTATTTATGATTATTTTTTATTATAAATATCGGTAAGTAGTTTATAGTTGTTATCGATTAGTAAAAAAATTTTAATTTTGATACACTCAAACTTAAATGCATTTATTCAAAACAAACTTTGACCACATAATTATTTGTTTCCAAAAATCATAACCAATAATTGGTAACTGATAAAGTATTGTAAACATTAACAAGGTAATTTCTGAGCTATATCTATTAATGTCACTAAATCATTCATTATCAATATTTAGTATGCGTTATCAGTAATCAATACTAACCAACTATATCAGGTTGTGTATAAAAATATGTATACAATTTCATTAAAATATTTCATGAATAATGAAACTTTTTATCTTGAAATAATTCAAGTTCAGAATCTTATACGCACTCGTATACAGCTGTATAAAAAAGACAAACCTTGTCAAGCTCACTAGACAGTAGTTCTACTAATTACAACGAATACACTAACAACAAACTACAAATACTCAAACAAACAATGCATTATATTATTTAATTATATTATGTGTTATTATAATATGTAAACAGTACTTACTAAAGCTCGCTGATTATTCTGGTTAAAATTATAATTTATAGTGTTCCGAAAACCATCATTGAGTTACCATCTTATAATAGGTTTTCCAGCTATGCTATGCACTATAACCGCACTCAAATAAATATAAAATTTTAAAATAGTTAAAATATATAAAAAATACAAACAAGTAAATCTTCTAATCAATCGATAGTTATCGTGACAGAAAAACATTAATCGTTATCTTCAAACATTACTTTTTTACAAATTTTAATTATTTCAATTTTAAAGTGACTTCGTAAATTTTGAAATAAATTATCACAAACAAAAATTGAAAAAATAATATAGCTATTATGTATAAAAATAAGGAATTAATAGATTTAAGTAGGTACTTAGTAACTTTTTTTCCACAGAACTTTTACAGTTAAAATCATTAAGGTACAAAAAAAAAACAAGAGCTCTATATTGTACCTATACTTTTATTATTAAATGTACCTATCACTATGATACACTGGATTGGTTTTCTTTTGTATTTGTCATAATATAATCAATGATGGTTATTTAGATATTTGTTTCCGTGTTGACGTAAATTCATTTTTTAAATAATTATTATGTGAAGTTATAATCAAAATTAAATATATTTGTATTCTGTGTTACCATAGATCTACAAAACTTTTTTTAAATTAACTTAAGTCAACAATACAATTTTTCATACATAAACATATTAGGTATACATAAAATATAAATAAATTTATAATTAATACATAAATAATTTATCATATTATATAATAATTAAGAAACGCAATCTTAACTGACTACTATATTAATAACAATCCAAATTCAGATTAAAACAAACAAATGATATCCTTTTTATGAAATAATCATTTTCAATTTTAACTAAGCACATAAGAACTGACATAATAATTTACTCATGTATTTACAAGGTACTTAGTTATATTAACTAAATAAGAAACTTGCGTACCTATGTCTGGTTGATGGTTCTATCTGTTATATGCCCATGCATATAGTCTATATGTTAAAATATTTACATACACCTACTGGTTAAGTATATCATTTAGCAAATATAGGACCAAATTAACTGAGTATAGCTAAACTCATAATGACTTCAAAATTAATGATAAATAATAGAACTCTCCTAACTATCCCAAGTACAACAAATATTCAATAAAACCAACCTTACTTGTTCAAACATATCCCACAGTTCTGTTATTCATTTGATCCTACGAATATAGGGGAAAACAACCCATCAAATAGCCAATAGTAATTATTCCCGATGAAGGTTTACAAATCAGATGTAATTGGTACTTTGAGGATCAAAGTAAAATGAATAATGATAATCAGAACTTATCAAAATAATAGCCAATCGGGAAAACTAAAAATAAGTTATTGAAAAAGTTTTTTTTTTTGTAATTCAAAAATATAAGTTATAGAGATGACTTGCTTATAAAATATTTTTTATTATCATTTTATCGACATGGTATAAATTTAAAAATACTTTGGATACTATTTTTGTACTGTTTAGTATTTATAGGATATTGCAAGTTTTAAAAAAAATTTTCCCATTTATTTATGAAAATATGTGTTTTTAGAAGATTTGTATTACTATACACAGTTTTTCAAATTTTAACGAAATTAGGTATATATATTTAAATGAAAAGGTTAAGATATATTTTTTGAAATTCAAAAATAGACATGAAACTTTTCATCACTTCATACAGACTAAAATTTAGAATATCAAAAACATACCTATACCTATATAATCACAATTTTTTATAAGCGTTTAAAGTTCATTTTTTTTATTAAATTACTAAATACCACAAAAGAATAAAAATTAATTTATTATTGAGATTATTATAATATTTGATTTAAATATGTAATAGATTTTCATTCAAGATTTCTCGTTAACTTTTTCAGAGCATATAAGGCTATTATATATATACATAATCAAAATATTTAAATTCATTGTAAGCTTTTTACGAAGAATGTATTCATATGTAGAATGGATTTATTCTACGGCACGTCTGTATTGAAGTACATAAATAAAAACCAATATCTATAATATTGTACGAAATATTTTTATAATTATTATAAAATTTATTCGATTTACGTTGGCAAAAATGAATTTTAACTAACCTAACGACAACAAAAATATTGATATAGATTGACTTATATCGTAGTATTCGTACCTATAATGTATTAAAGTTATTTTTAGAACCTACAAAACGAAATTTAAAGCCCTCGATATAATATTATTAAAATTCTTTACTAAGGACACCTTCTCACTATAAAATTGACGACTGTTTTTGATTATAGTGGATTTTGATATGCAAATCCATTACAGTGGCCTATATTCAATAACTTTGGGTACTTTCGACAAGTTCTAACAGCAAAACTCATTCTCCAGTTTTTAATAATGGTTAGAATAATACAATGAGTACCCTTTTTAAGACCTAGTTTTTTTAGGTATTTTGCCGATTTAAAGTTATATACGTTTTAAGCTACACTATGATACTAAGATAAGAGATTAGATTAGATTAGTAACTAAGATAGAAAATATTCAACAACTTCCTATAATAAACCAGCCACTGTAACCATAACAAATTATAATTTATTTAAACACTATACATAACTTATAAAATCTGCTTGAAATTATATTATAAGCTTTGTTGGAATTTATGTAGGTAATGTATAACATACATAACTATTTCATATTGATTACCGTGATTCTCAATTCTTCGCAGTTATTTTACGAATTACAAAAACAATTTTAAACTAATTGTCATTTTTTGTGTTATTCGATAGTAGATTTTACAAATTATTTTATTTAATTTCGTTAATATAGAGAAAACTTTTGATACGATTTAAAAACTGTCTCCGATACATAGTACAGTGTCAGTAATATCATTTATGTCACATACATAGTTTTAAATTATTCGGTCCGAGTTTATAAGCACATAAGCACCCGGGTCGTGTTCAACAAAACATACGAATTCAACATGTTAAATAAAACGACCAAATTATCACTATGGATTTAAAAATTATTATTCATAAATTGTGTACATCATATTCGATTTCTATTCGGAATACTATTATATTACACATAATTTTATAATGCATGGATATCTATCTAATCTTTTCTCGATATCTACGACTTCTACGTAAATCATCTGGTCGATCTTAGAATATAATATATTTCATCATCGTTATTAATTATTTGTACAACCTTAACCCTAATAATATCGAGATGAGGTTGCCTAATGTTTAGTTAAATAACCGAGTGGGTATAGCGATGGCAAATTTTGAATATTAATGAACACGCATATTATATCGTTATGCTATCTGTCAAAATTTTAAGATTAAAAATAAATAAATAATTTTTATGATGGTTTGGCGTCGTCACTAAATATTTTATATTTTGGAATGTGTGTTCGTAAAATTAATATGACCATTTGTAATGGCCGAACAAATAACGTATTAAAAAAATTTCAAGTGTGTACACCGTATACAGACATAATAATCAGCTTATGTGTACATTACGACGAGAGATACGTTGTAAAACTAGTATTTAACCGGTAAAATAATGACTATCAAATTTTGGATTATATCTATCAACCATAATAATATTATTATGGACGAAAAAATGTTCTTAGTATATTATAGTAATGTAATATTAATATAAATAATAATAATAATACCACTAATACATTAATTTATCCGTGTAAAATAGCGTCGTCGGATGTATATAGTGTATTATTATTATTATTATATTATAATATATTATAGTTGTCTATTTGTCTGCGCTCGTTTCAAATCCTAGTAATAAATTTTTAATATCATAATAATGATGATAACAATAATAATAGTAGATAGTAATAAAAGTAACAATGATGACGATGATGTAGTTTGCGACGTCTTTTTCTATAAATACCGACGGAATAATGAAGATACGTTAATGCACATTGTGTATGCATTATTTTAAAAACTCTAAGGATTTGGATAGTAAAACAACGTCGGATCGTTATTAAGATGACATCGCGTTGCCTATCTGCTGTGCCGGTCTAATGTATGCATGGCGCGGGGAAATTACATTCCACGTATATACAAAACTTCTGTGTTCCGAGTATTAATGTTCTTATAAAATATGCAAAAATGTATTTACGAGAACCATTTATTTTTAAGTTTTATTGCCGTTTACATTTTTCTTAAGTTTTTTTTTCTTTTTGCTGTTCAAACCGTTTGAATTTAGATATTTTGGTTGTAATTAATGGATAAAAATAAACAATTATCGAAGATACACGGTGAATAACATTAATAAAAACGTCCGTTCACCGTTGTCGTATAAATTAAAACGTT
Organism: Aphis craccivora; assembly: GCA_009835225.1. Lineage (NCBI taxonomy): Eukaryota > Metazoa > Arthropoda > Insecta > Hemiptera > Aphididae > Aphis > Aphis craccivora. The sequence continues at coordinate 46,096 of VUJU01001182.1, forward strand.
TCAGATTTAAATCGGAAAATTGTATATTATATTGTGCAGCTATTGTCGGTATTTCTTTATTATTTTTTTCTTATATGATATGTTTTAAAACAAGACGAGACGATTTCGAGATCGTTTTTATTACAATATATATATATATATATATATATATACATATAGGCAATATACTTTGGTGTGAAAGAATGTAGAATAATTTGAGGACAGTATATGCCGGTCAAGCCAAATACCATTTAAATTGTTGATAAATGTACGAAAAAAATCAACACAATTTACGCGATGGATAACAATATATAATATTGACAATTTCGAGTGCTAGACGCATGATATACCTAATAAATCGATGACTCGGCGTATTCCGTTTTTTCAATTCAGACATGTTTAAATACTTAATATACAGATAGAAGGAACTAGATATTTTCATTTAATTGGGCCGCTTTTTTAAACCAATTTAAACGGGAAGGAATTTTTTTTTTTTTAGAAAGGGTAATCATTAATCATCCGACAGACTACTATTATAGGTAAAAACCAACATATACTGCATCATTTATAGTAAGTATATACTTACCTAATAACAGACGTGCAAATGTATAACATAGAATATTGTCAGTAATAAAATGATGATTATATAATGCATAGTAATTTTTGTTTATTTTTTTCTACGTTCCCAGCGTTCCCACCTTTTTTAAAAAATTTTAATGCTCTTTACATCCAGTACTCTATACACGTTACAGGTCTAATATGCATTTAATTAATTAATTTTAACAAGCATAATGATCATGATTCATGACCATTTCTGTCGCGGTCTGCGGTTGTGCCGACAAGTTAAACCATCGTGGTCAGTTTTTCGCGAACATTTTTATAAAAAATTCGGTAGCCACGATAACAACGATAAATCACTTTGATTGTACATTCGGTCGTAAATTATTTGTCACCGAATGTCTGCGGCATACTCACACCTGCTGTATCGATTTTTGAATAATATTGCCCACGGCTCTTATTATATATATATATTTATAAGATAAGCGTACAGTTTTAATTTCGTGTGTTTTCTTCCACGTTGTTAATTTTCTCCTAAAAATTTGTCTAAAAACAGTTTCCTTAACACGCATTATACAGGGTGATTCACCAAGCATGACCTTTTTTTTTTTAATGGATTTCTTTAAATTCAGATAATTGAAATTTAAACACTTGAAGATCATATTATTTTAATTCAGTTTTGTGTTATTAAGTAAAGGATTAACTTGTGCCAATATAAATTTATTTTTATTCAAATGTCAACAGCCATCTTTTATTATAAATTGTTAAGCAGTAGATTAATGTTTAATTAAATTAAAAACAAAATTCAAACGAGTAGCTTATAGTTACACAACTTTATGTAAATACAAGGAAATATAGCACGTAAAGACATACAAGATAAATTATAATTGCTTTAACGATATCAGTATTATAATTATTTGGAAATATATATAATAATTAATCAACATGTCCAACTGTATAATAAGTACGAAACTATAATATATATCCCATAAATTGTATAACTTACATTATGAAACCGTTATTTAGGATTACCACAAAAAAATTGTAATATCACAGACACTAAATTTAAATTGTATGATAATGTAGACGCAACAAAATATTTAAAAAGTAACCTGCTTAATAATATACTCTAAAAAGTGGTTCATACTCGAAAAAAAAGTTTACTTAGGCATACAACACTCTTTAAATGATATAACAAATCGAAGAATCTAAATATGTGGTACTAAACTACTAAGTATATATTTAAACAATAAACATTCCAAGAATTAAAATGAATGTATTATTAAAAGATAAAACGGAGGTGAACATTCTTGGTGAAACACCCTGAATATACAAATAGAGGTTAGAAGGTACTTTGTTACTTATTGTTTTTTTCCCTCTGAGATCACCAGGTACCATTTATTTGCGAGAATTAACGCGTCGTTAGTGTCGTTTCAAATTAGATTCATCTTAAGATCGTGACTGTCCCAAGGCACCAAGGAGAACTAAATACAATGTACATTATTTTAATAATAATAATATTCCGGCGCCTCACACACTCCTTTACGTATATTATTTTTATTAGAATATATCCAAATAAAAAGGATTCTTACTCTTTTTCAATCGTTATAACCTTTAACTTTTGCATTCATCATTCACAGTGACTTTATCTTACAGAACCGTATAATATCAAATATTATAAATGTTTATTTAAATTTAATGCATCCATAATATTTATAATCTATACAAATATGATATTGGTATAGGTAAGTATATAAATACTTCAACGAGTTCATTTTACATGTGAAAATACGGGAAAGGTGACTGCCATTAAATTCGTTTAAACAAGAATAATATGATATAACATAAAGGAGTAATAAAACATGATAATATAGATATTACGTAGATATTGAAAAAAATTATAAGCTATCATAATTTAGGTGCCTATTTGGATTTCTCAAAAACGTATCTGAATGGAGCTAGGCGATAAAGCTGTTGAAGTGAAGAAGTAAATAACTTATGAAAATAGTTAGTCTTATAGCATTGATTCATCATTCATGACTTATTAGTAATTAGTAACATACCGCCATAAAGTACGAGTATAAGCTATAGTGCGAAGACACATATTATAGCTTAGGCCTTGGAAAGTTGAATGTTTATTATTTCCCCATAACCCAAAAGACAATTCTACAAAAAAAGTCTATTACAGTATTATATTGTTTGCGTAAATTATTGAAATAAAAGTGAATGTTTTGTCAAAAAGTAATTTGAAATATTTGAATTAAAAATAATTGAGATTTCTATGTTATATCAAGATAATTCTCGGGGTGGAGAACCTTAAGCCGAATTGAACTCATTGATTTTATTTTTTCAAGTATGAAACCAAGGAGATCAGATATTCAGTTAATTTGTAGCAAGCTTGTTTTGAGATAGTCGTAACTGGTAGACTGTATGACAGTATCCTCATCGTGGATCACAATTATTAGTGTGATTTCAGTTATTGAAATCAAGCTATACATTTTGTAGAAAAAAGAAGTTATTTTGCTCAAAGGAGCTAAAGGAATAACGGCTAAAACTAAAAACTGTTATTATAGTAATTAGAAACATAGAATATTTAGGATGGATGACTAATTGGAATATAAGAACAAAAATTGGTTGTACATAAATATTATAGTCTCTTGAAAAGCGATTTAAAAAAAAAAAAAAAAAAAAGATTACCAAAAACTGTTAGAAAAATAATTAATCTATGTGATTATTAAACTTTAATATTGTTTTTCTCGTGGTTCAGTAATAAAACATATCAATAAAATATTTTTATCCAGAAGAATGATTGTTTTTGGCGTGAAGCTTTAGGCTGTATAATTTATACATAAATTTAGATAAATTATGAGGTCGTGGCTTGGTGACTTATTATTCTTGAATTTTTAATAATTGAAAATACTTCTTTGGGAGTAGTGGACAAAGTACGTATAGTGTCAACTGCAGTGATAAACAAATAAATCGTTGAATGTAATGAATAATATTCAATATTATTGAACATTGATCAAGGAAGTATAATTAATAGCTGTAAATACCTTATTGATATACACGTATTAAGGACTAATGACATTAAAAATTAATTTATTGTCAGATACTTTTAGTGATAAATTCTTTAATGTACATACATAAAAGTATACATTATAATAAGTAAATACCTAATCAAATTGTTTATTACACGTGATGAACGGTAACTCAATAAAACAAACTTTTGTACCGAGTGTTTTATATTTATTTAATATGATTGTGTTCAATATTTAATTATTTTGATAAATTTTAATAATTAATAAAAAAAAAAATAACTTAAATATTATTGAATTTATACGTATCGATTTTGTATATGGCTTAAAATTACGTTATATAAAATAATATTAATTTTTAACACACAAATGTGTAAAATAATGAAAAATAAACATATTTTAGTGTAACATAAATAACATTAAGATTCTAATACATACATACATTCTAATAGGTAGGTACCTAAAATAATTATCTTATACTATAATAACTAACAATAAAAATTTAGTTTAAAATACACTATATGAAATTAACACACTTAGGTCATAATACAGACCGTATATACAAATTAAAACTCTTAATTACTCCTTATAGAACCAGATGCCAATAAAATTATTTATCGTTAATAATCTACACATATTAGAGAATAAATAAGCAATTATAAATATAAAATAAATCATATTTTTAAAAACTATTAAT
>VUJU01001182.1:50414-65374 GCA_009835225.1 Aphis craccivora
ACCAAGTTAAAAATCTTTGGAAGTGTATTACGTTATGCATATTATGTGAATGTGGTATAAAAAGTAAGAGACCATATAGTCTATAAAGCTGTTTCTAAAATTATCATTTGACCCCTGACATTAATTCAGTGTTTTTGAAATTTTATTTTTATTAGTATAAATACCCAGTTTAAATTATATTTATGTAAATATTTACTCATCTTGGCAATTTGTTGATCAAGAACCAGATAATTTTATATTGCCGGTTTTTTAACAAAAATTATTTATTGCTGGTATATAGAAAGTATCATAAAAAATAATATATACAATGATAAATTCACCCAAAAAGCCAATAGATTTTTACACATTTTATTATTTTAATATAGCATTGAAAAGACATTTAAATTTCTTATGTTAGCTAAAAATACCTAACATAATCAAATATAATATAAAAATTATGTAAGTATCTATTTATTAATAAGTAATACTTCTGGTATATAAAAATAATTGGAATATAGTGAAAATACTTAACAAGATTTGTCACAGAAAAACGGTTAGTGATTAAATTGTATACATGTGTACTGTGTAGGTATGTTGTAATGTATAATTTTTTAACTAAAAGATTTACAATTATTAATACAATAAAAAGTTAAACATTTTCGAGGATAAGGTTTTTTAAATTAAATGATTAGTACAAATAGAACATTTTTATGCTACTTTTATCATTATTATTACTCAAATAAATATACAAGATGAAGAAATAAACCACTTATCAACTTATTTAATTTTAATAACAATATACCTACAACAAGTTTACTTAGTTAAATTATTTGAATACTTGACTTAAATATAATTTGTTGTAAGTAGCCCATAATATATTTTGCATACACTTGATCAAAATATTTGAATATTAATATTAAGTATTTACTTAACTATTATTTCATTTTACAATACGATGCCATATTAAATGTATTATTATTTTTTATACCTATAAAGACCTATAAGTAATTAGTAAATTTTAAAATTTGCTACATTAGGTATTCATATTGATCACCTTCCTGATCATAATATAGTATCGTTGATATTACCAATTACATAAAGTCATACATTTTAGGTTGAATCTTAGTTCTTACTATAACTATATAGTAAAAACAAAATAATTTAGTTCGACTTTTAATTCTAAGGAGTTTAAGTACAATGTTCATGCTCGTTTTTAGTGAAAATTATCCATACTTGTTATATCGGTTCAATGCATTTTCTAAAATCTTTAAACGGCTCAAAAAGAGGATTTTCAATTAAGAGCACGTATATGAAAGGTAAGATAGGTAATACAATTTTTAAAGAATTTTAAATTGTTATCAATCATAGAGCGTGTATTTTTTTTTTTTTGCATTTATTAAAATGTATATTAAATAAATCGGTTACGTTTTTGCAAATAATGTATTTATTATACTAAACGTTTTTATTCTACACACATTATTCTCTAATTTGCACGTTTAAATAAAAAAAATTGCTGTAACGTGAAATTTTGATCACCAAATAAATTATTATATTGATATAAGCCATACAGTATGTAAACGCACACGATGGCGTGAATAAAAAAAAAAATGCCTTCTCAGAAACGTGCAAAAATGCGTTTACTCGGATTGTGGAAACTAGATAATAATAGCGGCAGGGGCACATTGAATTGAAAATATATTCGGATAAAAATCCGGTTTTCCCGTACAGATGCTCGATACGAATTGACTGGGAACGGGATTGATGACGATGTTGTTAATAAATCGCGACTCGTTAGTGACGAGTGATGACTGATGAATGACATTATAATTTATAATAGGTAGGTATGTGATGAAATACGAATGAAATATTTGAATACTGCGACGTGTGCACATAATGTATTTTAGAAATTTTTTATTAATAAATAATATGTCACGTGGTGTCGTACACATGCACAGAATATAACATTATGTCGAGTCGCAAACGGTAAATGTTAACTTGTAAAAACAAACGTTGGCGTATTCGAGTAGTTATAGTTTGTTCACACGCGCGTGTGCGCGCCCTCGGAGAGGTTTCCCAGAAAATCGCCACGTCATTTTCCAAACAGTATATTTTATAAAATATATAATAACACTAGATTATGCGTTTCTTTTAAGGTCCAGTATGACAAGTTATTATTACATAAAAAGAAATAAAAAACGAAATCAGTCATCACTCGCTAAACAATAATATAATAATATGCAGATTGGAAATCGGAACAATAAACTAACGGGAGTACGGATAAAATTTATTTATGTACATTTTATCTTTGTGTGTATTACCTATACCTATTGCAACGTGTTTAAACCATTTATTATTATTATTATTATTTTTTTTTATTACTCCCTATGGGCTCTATCGCTGTGCAACACGGTTACTTATTAACCGTCATAATAAATTATCATTCCAGTAATATTCAAGCAATAATATTATTGTCTTTCGTTATCCGACGGCTATATTTTGACTATTTGCCTATAGTCAGTGGATACCACCGCATCGAACTCGGTCGGATAATCTTTTTCTATGAAGTACCTACGCGTCTTGTTTTTTTTTCGAACACCTTTGAAAACCGTACCGATACGATTTTTCCCGTGTTGGGGGTGCATAATATAATATTTAGCATTGCGGGGCGATATAAGAATACTATGTAGGTATATACGTTCAAAAGAAAATTGATAAATCTTTAATAGCGTGTACATAGTACATACCGTAGCGTATACCCACATAAATATCATCCGATATTGTTGTAAAATTATGACAGAGATATTTACCTAAGTATAAAATCGAGTAAGACGTTAACTAGGCACAACATAAATAATAATTGTTTTCTGCGGTATTACTATGTAAACCGTCTAGGCATTTGCCGAGTTTGACTGCGAATAGCGTCTTGTAAGTGTACGTCATAATGACGTAATATACCTAGTAATCGCGACTATTTTTCACCCACAAATATTTTGTTCGGATAGGATACCGAAGAATACGTTCAGCCCATTGTAATAAAATAAGAATCGGCAATGTATGAAATTAATCACACCATAGCGGCATATAACGTGTGATTTGTCTTTTAATCTCTTTATTTGTATCTCGGTTATTCGATTTGGAGTTTTGTGTAAAACATTTTTGTATAATATAATACAATATAGAAGGAAGGTTTTGCGGGTATTTTTTTTTTTTTATCCCCTGTGAATAATATAATAATAATAATAATAATATGCGCGCTCCGAACGATTAATAATTTCGATTAGGTAACCTGTTCAGGGCCCATGTAACACGTTCGTCGTAAAATATAAGTCGTCAATTGCGTGTTTTTATTTTCCATTCTTGAACGCGATTTGAATCGTCTGCGTTTATTTTGTATACCTATAGTGTTATACAGAAAAATGGTGAGCCGGTATACCATTCAACACTGGCACTGCGTGCAATAAAAATGATTAAAATAAATAAGTACGTTATATATTTAAAATTATATTTTTATAATATAATACAATATACCTCTCAATTGAATTTTTATGTATATAAAAAAAAAAAAAAATGCTAATAATAATAATAATTACCCGATTTAAAATCGATAAGACCGCAATATTTTCGTGTTATGATACGTGCTCAGTGCTCACTTGACCGTTATTGTGTTATCGTGCCTAATATCTGGTGGTCGTGTATTTAGTAAATTTTCTGAATTTTATATTGTGATTTGTTTTTTATACCGTCGACATAGATTCTTAGACACCGACACAACGCGGATTCATAAGTGATATTATACCAGAACTGGTTACTACACATTATATTATTATTATTATACTACTATATTATCGTCGATTTAATTTTTGTTGATGCGTTTCTGCATAAAATAATATGAACATATAGAAAAAGGCTTGTGCACTCATACATACTGTAGTCACGGAAATCATTCGTTAATGTTTTCCTATTGAGAATATTATCAACTCATAATAACATCTAACTAAAATAAGTTTATTATGTAAATATTTTATTAACCTTCTTTAAGTCATCATATTTTGTAAATCTGTTTTATAGTGTTGGACACGAATCAGAAATTCGTGTCTCTTAGAAAATATGTATTCTAATATTCAAATGTAAAATCGAATCTATCTATATAAGTCCGGAACAACTCATACGTATATAACACAATACGATCACATAAGCATTGCTATATACGCTTTATCCACAAACAGTCGCAGTTTAATACGTCTTGGCATCCTTGAAAATTAACTAACTAGAAACATTTTTGTGTTTTCCGTATACGGTATAGAATAATATAACATAAACATTTATAAACAATTTCTAATATATTCTAATGAAATATACTAAAATAGGTTACAATAAGTTACAATTGAAAAATAATAATTTTAATGTTGCGCTATACCTACACTTAGAAAAACAACAGCCATCATTTAATCAAAAAAAACATCATTTTCATAAACTTAATGTGATGTAAATTGATGAATTAATAGGTTTTAACATGCTTTAGTTTTTAAACGATCACCAAGACAACCAACACAGCACCTACCAAACTTATGTTGTGGATACATATTATTACAATATTAAATATTTACAAATTACCGTTTAATAACAACCTATATCAATTAATAACAACAAAACTGAATACTGTTACTATACAGCATACATAGGTGATATTATCTATATTATAATATTATACATACACTGGTGAATGTTACGCGTAAAATACATACATATACACTATAATATGTGGTAGTAATACTGTGCTATACATTTCAGTTTATTTAAAAAACGGTTTGCGTATTTGATACATCTTTAGAAAAATAAACTAACATGACATCGTCATTATTTTGGATACTGTTTATTTATTAAGACTTGAATATTTTTGTGAATTGTAATTATCTATTTAAAATATAATTATATTCTTGATAAGGTAAATACGAGATTAAATTTTTATAGAAACACAAACATTGATTAGATAAATATTAATTAACGATAAAATTCCTTTTACTAAAATATTTTAAATTATAACCTAGGTATTATAAATAAATCAATGATCAAATAACGCTTGAAAAATTCCAGGAAAAATATGACATTAAAATATAAAAACAAATTAAAAGTTAACACATTTCAGAAGAAGAAAAGAAAAAAAAAAGGAATTTTTAGGAATTATTGGTCACGTCAATTTTATGCGTATGTGTCAGATTTATACTATGAAAACGCTCAATAAACAATTTTTATTTAACGAAAAACGTATTAAAATACTCAGAACTGATCAAAAATCAAAATGCGTCACTCTTTTTCGTATCGTGTATTATTTAAATTCTAACAAATTTTCTCAAATGCCAACACCACGAATCTAATTATACCATAAATTTAGTTTCATAGAAACATCTCATTTGAATTGCACCTATTTGTTGAACATTAAGAATTGAGTATTATATAAACATCTCTAAATACATTAAACCCATATCGTTCTCCAAGGTTTAATTAAATGATCGTGATGCAGATCAATAACTACGATTAAAATATATAAGGACTAATGCATTAACATTTTTTAAGTTATATAATTTTATAGATGGCAAAAGTATATTATATTTGCCATTTATTAAGAATTATAACCCAGGACACTCCTTACTCCCTATTTACCAAAAAAAAAAAAAAAAATCCCAAACTGATGGTAATAAGTAGTTACTTATTTGTCGTTGATTGAATAAAATTATAGATTCTAGTATCTTATAGCTGAGTATCACGTATTGATACATAAAAATAAACTTCCTTTTTATCCAATTTGATTTTCATTAAAACAGATTTTGTTTTGAATTTTCTATGATTTTAGCCATACGTGCAGTTCACAAATTAATACATTGAAATCATTTTTTTTTAAACCATTATTTTTTTACATTTTGGTTCTGGTGTATAAAAATACTGAAACCGTGTACTGAAACTGATATTGTTCCAATAAAATCTGAAAGAATCGTGATGATTGGAAACTCTTTATGTTTTTATAATATAATATAACCAAAATATTTGTATAAAAATATTTTTCATTGTTTATTATGACCATTATTTTGATTGTCGCAGTTCATAGTTCATTATTGACAATATTATATTATATACAGTTCAGTAGTACACTAATATGAAACGAATTGATAGTTAACGATCTTTATTGAATGTGTATAATAATGGATATTGGACATTGTTTATAAAAACTTTTTATTGTAACCGATACCTAAACAATACCATCATAGCTGCAGATAGAGTTTTTCAATAATTTATTAGTAAATGATATGGCCAATTGTTAAAAGGGTATTTAACTATTAATTCATTCGACAATTGTACTGTTTTTGCAAAATATATTATTTATTATTTTCATTAATAAATAATACATTTACTTAAATGTACACTAATTTTAATATTCTTTAATAACATACACATATTATGATTTAAATGTCAAAAATGTTTATTATAATATTCTAAAGATAAAAGGATGAAATTGTTTAAGTCAAACAAAACAATATCTACACACTTAAACCGAGTTATAAACATAGAATTTGTTTTAACCTATTTTTCTTTTTCCTTATGGAATTTACTGTTTTATTTAAATTAATAAATGTGATGTCATAACTTAAGAGTAATATGAGGCTACAACGGCTATACAATACTAATGAATAATTTCTCATCATTTTCTCGGAAATTTTTTAATAAAAATATAAATAATAACAAAACCTTAGATAGAATAAATTCATATTTACATATCAAGTTATAAAATAACGAAATTCAATTTATTGCATTTTCTTTTTTTTATTTATTGAAAGTATTAATATATAAATTAATTATTTGAAAAAATAAATTAAAGAATACGCGGAATAACATTTGAATGATACTTTGTAAAGTAATAATAAATCCCTATTATTCAATCAGTCGTTTTGATTGAATAACATAAATAAATATATAATACTCGTGTAGTGCATAACCTATACTCAATTACCCAAGTACAACTTGTCTTCATCGAAATTAAGATCAACTAAGTACCTTACATCGGCTGTTTTCACTTTTTTTTTTTATTGAAAAATTTACAATCTGTATTATTTGATAACACAATAAGTAAAAAATGTCTACAGTCTACACTGTATATCGAAACATATGTTTACACTATTTAATATTAAATAATACCTATAATGATTATAAAAAAAAATACAATGAGACGAATACATCTCTCACACTAATTTTTACACTAGTAAACGTGCAAACATTTAAAAGAAACCAAAGCCTATCACTTATTTACAAACAAAATCAGTTATATAAGATTGAAACTTATTATGGTCAAGACACATTACTATATTACACATTATTATTCAAATTATACATTTTACACGAATTTGTATTTAGACTACTGCAGTTTAATAAAAAGTCTGACGTAGCTGCGTAGACATTCTACACAGGTGCAAAGCCATTAAGTAGCTATAATTCCGTAGTATCAGTGAATTCCTCTAATGGTTTAAATAACGTTCATAGTGTATTATAACTTATAAATATTGTATATATACCTAGTATAATTTTTTTATTAGCATACATTTATTAGTTTGGTCGATCTTAAAAATGTAACGAACGGTAACTTAGTCAAATCTTATAATGTGATATTTAACCTCCCATTCCAACGTGTTAGCTATAGCGTTTTTATTCGCTTTTACTATAGTTCGCATCATTGGTGCATTATTGTATAGGTATTGATTTAATGATACAGATGTATGCTCATCTGTCTGACGTCCACCTCATCTAGACTTACCATTTTCTTTATTATTATTAAAACTCCATTTCGCCATATTTGATTTTGTTCTAGCAACTCCGATTCTCATTCTATTGATGGTTTTCCATCATATATGTCATCCCACTGCGGATCTTTACCACATCACAGGCATATATAGTGTATAAGGTCGGAAGTGGTTTTCATTAATATTTTTTTTGAAAATAAAACTAACTTGTGTAAAACAAATACAGCACAAATGAAGTTAGAAATTTAGAATTAATAGATCTGAGCTAAATAACTGCAGTTATTTTGTTATTTCAGTTAATGTTGGTCAGACGTGTAAAATATGTCTTAAAAGTCCAGTAAAACAGTAGGTATATAAGTATCTCTGCGCGTTGAACACGTCAAATGTCATTAAATTCAAATGCGGGTTTCCAACAATAATAATGTATAAGAAAGTTCCAACTGAATAAATGACTTAGCGTATATATTATTGCCGTTGAAAACACAGCATTTAGATAGGTATGGTATTGATTCGAGAAGGAGATATTTATGGTAAAACGTTACTTTTGCAAAAACCAACTGTATAATATAATATTATTATGGCGCTGATACAGAGAGATTAAGAATTACTTATCTATTTCATAATTGCGCCAAAAATAGTTAATTCGTTTTGGACACAGTGTACTTGACATACTTTGTAACACGTCTTGTGAGTTGTAACTCATAATAAATAATTTTTTTTAGTCCTTAGATTTTAGAAAAAACTTTAAAATCAATTGATACCTAATTATAAAAACAAAAAATTCACTCGTATAAATATGTGTACAGTAAGTTGTATTTTGTATAATTATTATTATAATGAAGAAAAGAATTTATTAAAATTAAAATTCGAATCAGATTTTGTAGCTATGTGCAATGTGTATTATTGATATTATTTTTTAAAAACTCTTGATTTAAAAAATTGTATATATTATTACTATTATAATGTTAAAATTTAAAATAAAATTGATTATTAAAGTATGGCTTAAAATAACCGGTGTCTTTAAAATTTATGAATTAAAACAAGTCGTTAAATGTTAAATGCTTACACAAGTAGATTTGGTGCAAATATAGACTGTACCCAAAACGAATTGTTTATGCGCAAATGGGTGGCTTCGATTTTTTATTCCCTTTAATATAATAACGTAATTTAAAACGCTTGCGGATTGCACACAAGACTCATGAATTATTATTTGGATGCGTTTAAATAATCCAATATAGACTGTATAAAATATAATACGCGTATTATGTACGTGTAGGTATATCATTATTATAAATTCAGGAGTAGGTTTGCTGCATTTTAGTTTCGATAAAATAATATTAAATTACCGACGACGATGACGACGTTTGCTGTGTACATTAATTAAAATTAAATTCCCCCCCCCCGCCAGATCGGCCTGTTTCCTCGCGACGTCTTTTTCACCGACAAACTCTGTTTCTCTCTCTCCTTCCCTTTATTCTGTATATAGCTGTCCTAGTATAATATAATAATATTAGTAGGTAACGTTATGTTCCTCGCTCAGCCTTTCTCATCGTATCTCTGTGGTAGCCCATCACAACTCCATTCTATTCTCCACCGTCGTGAACGTTTCCCGCCGGTTATTCATAAACGTATATTGTTATTATTTTATAAGAACAACAACGCGTGTTATAGTGTTTGTTCAAGCTATTAAGGATAATTTGGAAGAATACGTGTTACCGCTGCGGTTTTGTTAATAGAATAATTGTCGTTTTTACATTATACACACACCTAAATCCATTATATAATATACTAAGTGATTCTTCTATCGAATAAAACTCATTATTTCAAAATCTATTAACGTTTTTGGAAATATTTTCTTTAATTTAATTTTCAGTTCGAAATACAACAACATAATTAAAAAAATATATATATTTTTTTTAGCGTTATAATGTTATAAATTCTTACTTTTTTACATGATAAGCATATTTTATAATCTAAAGCACAATATTTTTTTGAGTATTGCAATTTATAAAAAATCGAAATTTGGATGAGTATTTTATGAGTTATAAATATTTTAAGTTTAAGTGAAAAGAGTAAAAACGAACATTTTGCTGAATTTTCCCATGCCACTCCACTCCGTTTGCCGAAACTCTAAATACTTGTACTTAACTTAAAAACTACCCGTACGAATTTTAATTTTTTATGTACTGCAATATTTTGAACAATATTTTTCTTTTGAATATGAAATTTAAAATGTATATTATCATTTAAAAACGTAAAAAACTCAAACAATATTATAACCGTGAAAAATATAACGTTATTTTATTTCGATTGGAAATTATGTAAAAAAAAAAATATTTTCCAAAACGTTAATAGATATTTAAATTATGAATGTTGTTCGATAAAAAAAATAAACCTGTATGGCGTGTGTGTGTGTCGTGTATACTGAAATAATGGAGCAGAATCAGCACAATGACGCGCGAAAACGATTTATATAATATCTGCAACCGAGTGGAGGCGACAAGTCGCTCGGATTCTCGCTTTATATTTTGTGCGCCGAGCGTTTATAATATTGAACCTATACATTGGGTGGATCGGCGTGTGCAGTACAATTAGGTTCTCTCGTGCAGCTCCTCTCGTAAGCACATATACTAATCCCGTGGGTGGCGATGGCTGTACGTACCTCAATTATATTATGTAAAACACATATTATAAATAATAATACCTATATACGATAATATTATATAATATTACCTATATTACATTGTGTGTATAATTGTTAAATTATAATTTGCAAGTATTCTTCAAAGGCACAGCTACCCTCCCCCTATACATCCTTATGCTGGTAAACGAGCATGTAAATCTACATATATGTACTTATGTGTTATACTCTGTCGGTCTATACCTCGTTTCATCTGCATCCGTTATCGATATAATTATTAGGGTCGCGTTTCACGTTATTGCATGCTTGCACCGCGTGTTACACGTGCCAATCTATATATATATATGTATATCTCGTAGAATGTAGCCATACTGTATATTCGCAATACATACTTCCATATATGTTGTAGGTATTATGTATTATGTACATTGGATTTCCATTCAACGTGTATAATATTACACGATACGTTAAGACGTGTAATCTTGTAGGTATTATAGCATAATATATCAATCATATGACAAATCCGTATAATAAAATATTTCTATTAATTGATTGCAGGGGGTGGCCTCAAATGGTCGATGATATGTTGTGAAAATGCGCAATCCCCGCGGCGCACCGTGCTTACAGACATAAAAAAAATATTACAATAATATATCCGTCCCCAAAACAAATTCCTAATTATACGCCGTACAGGGGAAAACATGCAATACGAGCTATGCAAGAAATTGCAGACGTGCAGATCTGCTATACAGGCTAGGAAAGTAATTTATGCGAATTCCGTTCTCCTATAGGGGTTGTTGTCGACGAAAGAACCAGAATTTTTTTTTTTTGTAAGAATACATACAACGTAGTTCTTGAAACTTTTTATGATTTCAAATTTTGTCATTAATTTTCAAACAGACCATAACGGCTAAGTACGATTACAAATTGTCACCACTATTTAAAACATTCCGCACTATTCACTCTACACTATACGGCCGACAGACGCCCGCACGCATTCGGTTGTGCGAGCTAGACTATGAGTATTTATAAACATAGTAATAATATTTTATCATACATCTCATAAATGTATAATAATTTATAACAAAACTAAAAACTGAATTAATATATCCTTTGATGTGCAAACAACAAAAATAATAATTTATTTACAACGCTTTTTTATAAGGAAAAAAAATAAAAATAATTAATAACCTATAGATATTAGACATTTTAAATAAAACCAATACGTATATTTAAATATAGACATACCCATATCATTATCAAAAGAGGAAATACTAAATAAATATTTATAAATATTTTATAGTTCTGTACATAAAATCGACATACATTATACATATTTTAATATAGATACACCTATAACGTAAACTGTTTTATAATTATTAGTACAATGTTTGTGGTTTGTTCAAATATTCAATAATCAGTACGATATTTTTATGTATTTTTTGCTCTATGTATAAAATAATATTGTATATTAGTAAAAAAATTATAAAAAAATATATAGGTAGTCATTTTAACGAATAATTATATGGAAAAAATTTTTTTCCAATTTTTCATTAAAATTTAAAATCATTCCCTATTTTCCGTTATTAAAAAAAACTTGAATAAACTTACTGTATATGAGTACTGTGATGTATAATACTGTTTAATATTATAATAATATTGTTTTAATATTTTTATTAAAAGTTTTCTGTTTTATCCGTGTTGCAATGTCGATTGTATGTCTTCAGTTTAACCAAGATGTTCATATATTCTCCTCAGGATTTAAGTAAAAGTCATCTTTAAGTACTTTTAATGGTACCTATCTATTAAAACCAGCTATTTTTTTAAATATTTTTGTCTGAATTTGTTAAAATAAGCGTTTAAAACTTATTTCAGTATAACTTATTAACTATAGGTATTATAGATATCCTATTTTTTTATCAAAACATATGTTTTTGTAAGCCGAATTCAAAAACGTTTGAATAAGTGAAAATATTACGTTTAAAGTTATGAAAATTTAAACTGTGGCCTACTTGGGATGGTTTTGTATAGAAATTCGAGAAATACTGTTAATTTAAAACGTCCGAACGAACATAGTGAGTGAATTACTACAACCGATCACTAAAAGCAGGAAAATAAATAAATATGATAATGCTAAAATATAAGTCTATAATCTATAGTCTACTGTAATAGGTAACTTATTATACCGGAAAACTTTTGCTAATACTCAAAATAGCCATAACTTTTAAACGGTAAATATGGTAAATTTTTTCAGTAGGTATAGTTATGGTATCTTGTAAAATAGATTTATTTTATCATTATTATTTTCGAGTAATTCGCTTTATTTATTATTAGTATTTATTTTTTGCAGGTATCTTGAAAAGCTATTTAAAATATTTAAATTGAACATAATATAATTATTATGCTAATGTATTACTTATAATAAAAAAAAGTAAGTCCATGGTATGATTAGTAGGTAAATTATATACTAATATAGGTTAGGGGCGGCATTTGGGATACCACAGACTATATTTTATTGATATCATAATGTCATATTGGGCTGCATTGATTTTATGATGGTAACAAGCACGTGAGGCAAACAAAATTTAAATAATAATTCATATAATAAAATAAATAGTAAATAATTTCTAACCACATATTTCTTTGTGAACATATATTACATAAATACATCAATTTAGCGTCTTGAAAGTTAGATGTCATATAATAGAAAAGAAAATGAACTTATTGAGAATTAAAGGTATTTAATATTTATAGTAGGGTTTTAGTCAATGTATTTTACATCCCATATAAAAATCGGAATATTGATAAACTTATAAATTCTGTATAGCGACTATAAAAAACTGGTCACCAAAGAAATGTATGGTTTTATTTTAAAACTAAATTGGAATCCTTACAGTACATGACATGTATTATATAATTTATAAGGTGCAACTTATAATAAATTAATACAAATTAAAATTGATTTTTTTTTTTCATGTGAATTTAAAAAGATTTTGAAAATATCTATGGAATACATTGGCCAAATAATAATTCGAAAAAATATTAATAGTCTAAATTAAGTTATTCTGCAAATTGCAAGCAGTATAAATACACGTTAAAATTATTCTTTACAACACTAACCTTTGATATCAGTAATGTCTAAGTATAAAGTTTGTTTATTCTTTTATCTATACACACACTACACATACAGATCAATAGGTAGCATATTTATATATTTGTTACATTAATATAATATTATTGTAAATTTATTTGAGTTTAAGACCATAAAATAATTGAACTGGAGCGTATAAGTAAATACTATTTAATCAATATCATTTATTACAAAAATAATTTTATCAAGTAAGATTCGTCTTTCATTTGGATAATTTCAGAAGTATCATAGTTTCATTAAAAGATAACTGATTGCGATCATTGACTAGTTAACTCATGCGAATGTATAATACAAGAAAAGACGAAGTTTCCTTCTGCCAAGAATTTTTAGGAACTATACTATTCGTCTGATTTGAACAAAACAAAGAAAATATAGACTCGTGATTCATTTTGTAAATTTGTGTTTTAATGATCCTCTACCAATAAATATCTGATTGGGCGCTATAATTAAAGAAGTATACAAACTGACGTATTTATATTCAATTAAAGTGTATCGATATTAAACCGTTACCTATAGGTATTGAAAAGTTGACTAACAGCAGCATAGCCTCCGAATATAACACAATATATACCAGCTATGTTAGAAATTTGAAATTTCTAAGAAAGTTTAATATTAATTTATTTATTCTTCACGAAAATAATATATATTAGTACTATACAAACAAAGCCAGATTAAGACATTAAGTGGAGAGCAAATTCCAGCTAGAGGTCTAGGTATGTGTTAGAACAATAATATAGTGTTTCCAGCTTAAAATTATTTTTAGTAGTACATTAGTACTTTTAATAATAATAAATATTTGATTTTAAGATAAACTAAAGAAAAAATTAATAATACTATGTACCTATAAGTATTATATTTGTACGAACATATTCAAAATACCGATAGTCATGTCGGAAACAAAAAAAATCACCTCAGTGGAGCAGAAAAAAGAAAAGTAGCGAAACGTGAATAATTTTTCAAAATTTGTTTTATAAAATTTTAATAATAGTAAACTGTAACACTTAGTTGTTAGTAACACTAATTAGTACATCAGTTATTTATTTCAGTTATATTTCTATTTATTTTAAAATTAAGGAATATATTTTTTTTAAGAAAATCAGTTTAATTAATAAAGGTAAATGTAGGAACCTTTTTAATTTTAAATGCAATTAAATTAAATTATATTATTTTATTTAAAATAATTTAATATTATGGTATACTATATAGTACCTATTGTATAAAAATTAATATATTTTTAAAGTGTTAGTTCTGTATTATTACACTTCAGTAATAATTATTTAAGTAAGTACCTATTAAAGCAACAACAATGTTCAAACTATTAAATTATATTAATACAATTTGGAAAAAAACCGTAACATTTTAGTATTTTACTTTACATTTAACCGGAGTATTACTATTTATT
>VUJU01001183.1:6440-39855 GCA_009835225.1 Aphis craccivora
AAATATTTGTTATTATTCAAAAAGTATAAGTCGTAGATACTTGAAAATTTTACCAGTTATTAAGATTCGCGTTTTCTTTACGTGATTTAAGTTTTAAAATATTTTGAATTTTTTTAAGCTATTTATAGACAACTGAAATTTTCAATATTTCTAAAAAAATATTTATGAAGTGTCGATAAAATATTTTTGGCCCTATCAAAATACTTGAAAATTTAATACAAAATTCCTCATAAGTTATTCTTATAGGTAGTGATTAAAAATTTGTAAGAATACATAGGCACAATTTTTTTTATTAGCATTTGAAGTTCAAATATTGACAATAATTCGTCAAAAGCATGAATATTTGCAAATTATTTTGTAGGTATGATTCATAAAAATTTTTGTATAAGTAGCTAAGAGTTGAAAATTTAATACAAGATTTTTCATAATTTTAGTTTACAATAATTATAAAAGAACTTAAATTTTGGTGTATTCAGCCCATTAAAAATAAACCACCTTTTTCACCAACCACTGAAAATTATATCCTAGGCTGACAAATCATCTTCGTTCAGAATCGTTTTTCATATACAATGATACCTATCATTGGATTCAAATTTAACACTCCTATAATACATAATAATGATCAACACGGCATCTAATGTACAGCAGAGCGGTACCCACTTGCTCACTTTTTAGCAATAAAATAAGTATCATAAGTTATGATAACCAAAGTTCATAACCAAGATAATTTTTGGAAAGTTGCGGTCAAAATCTTTCCTCTCGATAATCCCATCTCTAAGCAAAAATATAAACATTTGATTAAAATAAATGATTTTCCTCTGTTGAATACATTTTTTTTTTATTACAAATATTTCAGTATAAAGCTAGTTCACAGTTTTTCATTTTCTAAATTCAAACGTCTAAGATGGATTTTGTCCTTTGACATTCAACTATAACTATACCCAGTTAAATTAATCAAAACCTGATTTTCTGTTAAAAATTTGTTTTATTTTTATTTAAAATTCACGTTCTATGAGTAAATAATCTTAATTTGAAACCGAGTTCAATACCTGTCTTACTCTATTTTCTTAAAATAATAAAATAAAATAAATGCTGTTGTTGTGCAGCCGTAAATTAGTATCATATTTACTCGCCAAAGAATTAATGTTTGCCTATTTAAAACGCCGTTTACTTGTTAGTAATATTATTTTAAGTTTGCTGTCATCTGATTTATTTATTATTATTACTATTAATATTGTATTCGTTAATTTTAAATATGCTTATTTGTAATATAATTCATGTATTGGATTTAAAAAATGTATTTACCATTTTTAATCAGATATTATGTGCGAATTAATATCCAAATAATAATTCAAAATGTTTGTTTGTTTTATACAGGATTTATATAGTTTGTATTATTAATGTTTTGATATATTAGAATATTTGAAGTAACTATCAACATGATATAACCAAGAAAAAAATAACCGTTTACACTGTTTAAGTGAAAAAAAAGTAATGATGACAAAAAATATATTATGATTTATGACGAATGTTTCAAAATTCATAAAATTTACTAGATTTAAATTAAACGATATTCTAGATGAAATTGATAGCAGTAGTAGATAGTATAATATATAACATAGGTACTAGTGCTTTTTTTAAAAAAACAATAGAATAGAAAAAGATAAATGAAAAATAAACCTAACATAATCCTGTATTAAATTTTCAAGTTTTTTTGAGTATCCAAAATATTTTTATCGACATTTCCAAAAAAAATTTCAGTTGTCTATAAATAGCTTGAAAAAAGCCATGATTTTCTAAAACTTTAACTGAATATAGATAACACATAAGACTAATATAAACACATGGTGCAAATTTCAAGTATTTGCGGTGATTAGTTTTTGAGTTACAACCATATAAAAAATCGATTTTTTTGAAAACTGTTCGAAAATTCTTATTTTTGACCTCTATAATGCACCAAGGATATTCAATTTCTCACCCCGAAACCACTTCTGAGGTATTAAATTGAAGCATTATTATGACGAGTTATGTTGGACACAGACTATTATTTAATCTAAATATATTGATGTATTTTGTTTTCTGTCAAGCGTTTTATGAGAAAATATATAAATATTATAATTATATTAAAATTGATTGGTGTTCCGTTCGACCATCGTTTATTCCACGAAGGCCATTCTAGCGTACTAACATAATAAAGCTAGCCTACTGACGGGTTAAACCACAAGAGTTTATTGTTATTGTCATATATTCATTATTTTATATTGGGTTTATTTAACCTAACCTAACCTAACTTAACCCAACTCACAGAGCAAGGACTTTGATTTTTTTTTCATAAATAATCTTTGTATATATTATAGAAGATATTTATTGTAAGCTATGTTGTATATCTTTTGTAATATTGTTCTTAAACTATGTATTTGTACTATGGAACTTAAAATAACGACTTTTGTAATATTTTCTTTGATTGAAAATTGTCATCATTAAATAATATATTTATTATTATTTTTATGTAAAAATATGCAAATATATACATTATACAATGATCGTTTTTATATCGTTTAAGTACATGAGTATTGGGTATTGACTTAAAAGTTAATACTTAATAATGACTTTAGTATATGCCATATTATGGTATATTGGTATGATAAATAATATTAAGATAACTATGTATTATAAATGCGATATATTTGTGTAAAAATTTGTTAGTATTACTGATAGAAAAATAAATAATTAATAGTAATATTATATGTATAAGTAACTTATAAGAATGTCCTTACTTAAAATGAAGTAAAAAATACCATCTTTATTAGGTATACAGAAGAAAGTTATATTGAAGATCAATAATTTATTGATTAAATATTAAATCATTTGTAGTCTATATAGTATGTAAATTCTAAACTGACTATACTCCTATTTTACTTTATTTCTATATTAAATTATCATATTTAAATAATTGTATAGATCTGTATCTTTTTTAAGCAAATATACAGTTATATACTATACTTTTTTCATTTTTAACTAAAAGTACCATAAAAAGAAATATTTTTCAATTAAAATATGAAAATTGTCAATTAATTTCAAAACAACAAAATTTTACTTGCAAAAAAAAAATTAATTATACATTTTTATAACGTTTCAATTTAAATATTTTGCTTGATATTATATTTTTATTTTTATTAAACCAAAACATATATAATCTATACCAGAAGACATAATAAGTATATATGATAAGAGACAATAGCATGAGTGATGAGTGTACACAAAAAAAATAAGTAAAGAAGCCGCCCAATATTGACACTTTTATGTTGATTCTTAAAAGTTGTAGAAATTAATAGAATTTAGGTATTTTGATCTTTTTTTTTTTAATATTATATAAATAATAAAAACTACTATAAATATAATATAAATTATAAACCTATCATAAATACGAATAATATTTCAAATTAACAAGTTCACTTTAAGGTGGCTAGGTATTTGTTTTTAATAGTTAATAATTAATATAGGTGATAGACGATAAATTCGTTAAGTTGACAAATAGATCGATCATAAATTAACAAAAAGCAATACCTTTTAGGTATGATGTATACCTAACCTATGTGTACATAATGCATGGCGGCAATTTGCGAAGATAGATATAAATAAATATGAATATTAATACCATTATTATGTATTGGTTGTCTCAAATGGTGTTCACATGATAATCTATAATGAAAAAGAGTTCAAGGAAAAATTTCATATCAAATAATCAATCTAGACTTTAAAGTTATAATTTATTTTGATCATAATCTATTTAAAAAGATAGCCATACAAAAGTAGAATTTGAAATGTGTGGGTATACCTACTGTACCTGTACATTTTGATGGCAGGATAAAAACAAAGAAAATAATCCAATGACCTACTATAATACTATAATATATATATATATATATAATTCTACTATAATATTATTAATATTTGTTATGGAAATATTTTGTCTATAATTTCAATTGCATTCGCATAAATTATTAAATTCGTTGCAAACCATATTATATAATAATTACCAATGTCCAATATATTGCTATGTTAAATACAAGGTTTCAATAATTAAAATATGAAAATCTTAGAGACAACAAAAAGCATCAATACCTATTTATTACGAAGTTAATCTATATTATAAATTCAATTGTGAATGTATTATAGTTTAATAGTTATATAAATCATCTAAAGCGAACAGAATGATTCCTTTTAGCTGTCAATTATTATAGATTGTCACTTTTGCGTGGAAAGAATTAAAGTACAAAACTTAATGTATAATATTGATAATCAATACGAAATACCTGAAGATAATATATACTTATAGGGTGTACTACGAGTAGTGTCTATCTCTTGTATCGAATTATCGACAATTTTTTAAATAGAATAATATTTTTAATTTTGATATAAAGTGAGAATTATTTGATGTACATTAACCTATGATATTACCTATACTATATGAATATTGAACATGTTAAATAATTCATATATACATCAATAATAAAAATATATTGTTTTTAATTATATATCCATATTTCAAAAGAGCGGAAAAGTAAACCGTAATATAGACTAGTGAATTGTTATAACAAATAAATATGAGGTGCCTTTAAGGCGATGGTCGATGATAAAAAATGGTGCAAGTTGAAACATAATATAATAATTGAATTATAGAAATTTAAAAGTTAGCAAGGAAAATAATGACTATAGGTTTTAATTATTAAGTTAATTAAATCAGCACACGAATATATTAGTATAAAATCAATACTTACATGGTATATGAACAAATAATGAAATATAATAATAATTATTAAATAAATCCATGTAGGCTAATTAAAGTACTACATGTCTATTAGTCTATATACAACGTATTTTAACCATTTATGACTGCCGCCATTAATGTAAAACTAGTGCTTAGGGCTAAAAGGAAATGCTACCCGACATTGTATGTACTTCTAGTAATTACTAATCAGTATGCAATAAATTTAATTTGATCAATATTTGCCAGTTGCCTATAATATTATCTATATTATACTATTTATATCCTGATACAACTCAAAAATAAAGGGATTACTTTTTAATGGTTTTCTTGGATTTCTATGAAAATGTCTGTTGTATTATTTTTATTTCTTCAGTATTTGCTGTGATATTTTTAAAAAACTATTGAAAAATTTATTCTGCCGTAATTACTATCTGTTAAATTCTATCAAGTAATACAGTTTTTAAAATCTACAGAACTTAAATGAAGAATTATAATATATGTGTTTAAGAATAACTAGATAACTTCAATCGAGCCTCAACTATGAAATACAATTAATAAAAATAATAATAACAATAAGCTTAAATTTAAAATTTCTTTGTTATTTAGATTAAAACGATTAAAGTCAAACGTGTTAAAAACAATGTATAGGTACTATAAATACTATAATCATTGTGATAATTGTATAATTTACATAAGTATAATAATATTTAGAAAAAGTACTTTATTTTATTTAGCTACTGATTAGTTACTACTTTTATTTAACCTATTCACAAGTAACAATATTATGCGGTTGATGTTGAATACAGAATAAAGCTATACCTACATTTGTTTTTAATTAATTAGATATTGACAAGTACTTCTATAAAGATAATAATTAATAATTGAATAATTTTAATTTTATTTAAAAGTTAGTTATCAAACCTATAATAATTATATTCTGTTTATTTAATAGTATTTAATAATAGAAAAAGAAAACTAATAATTATAGTGTAAAACCTAAATAATTAATTTTTCTAAGTTTTTTTTAGGAATTGAAGGTTATATTTTAATATGTTCCAAAGTCACCGGAACTAATTTTAAACATTCAATTATATTTAATTAATATATATATATATATATTATAATATACGTGATTAAAAGTCATATAATTTTCAAAAATATTCTCGATGGGCTCATACTCTTAAAGCAGATATAATACATTATATAAGTATTTTTGTTGAGAATAATGGTAATCATTATATTTGCATGGCTACTACATAATAACTATAAATTATCCAACCGCTAAATCAAATAAAAATTAGTTTAAGTAGTAATTTAGTTAATCATTTGAAAATATTTAAGAAACGGTTTTTAGAATTTATAAATCATTTCTCAGCAAAATCTTAATAAAATATAATCGATAGAGGCCAGATTCACATAGTACCCCTTCTCCCGTTTACAATCCATATATCTATGAGTGATGGTGGTTTTTCATACAACTTTGTGAAAGAATTAGTGAGTGGAAGAGGAGAATCAATTTCATGCGCGTCTTCAACAACGGTTAAAATAAAGTGAAATAGAATAATCTAGTACCTATAACATAAAACAATAGTAACTACCTACATAACTAGTTGTTGACAAAAAAAAAACCATTGTGGTTATTGTTGATTTAAAAATGGAGGTGTATTTTGCGTATCGTTAAATCAATAATACACTTAATTATTGCGTATTGGCATATTTCATTATTCTTAGTTCTGAAATGTCGAATTCAAAATATTTAAAAATTAAATCAACATCATGAAAATTGTCACTATCAATGAATTTTAGTTTGCAATTAAAAGTTGATTTGAAGTTTGAATTTGAACTATTGAGTAAAAAATAATTGGATTAAATAATATCATTATTCCTTATTATTATTATTATCTATTACCATTTAAAATTATTGTTGCCAAAGGTCCTTTGGCAAAAGATCTTCATTATGGAGTGAAAAAAATATAGGCCACTCAAATATACCACAAAATATCAGTGTAATATATCACTTATGTATTAATATAATATAATAGACATACATGATGCAATTTAAACACTGATAATTATTATTTATTTTTCATCAAATAAATCATATTTTTTTAATATCGTTTAAAATGTCCAAGGATTATTTTTTAACTGATTTACGTTGAAGAACATTGAATGATATAATATTATAAAATATTTGATATGTTATAATGATAAATTCGATACGAATATTTAAAATAAGCCATAGTGTGAAAATTAGTTCAGGGTTTTGCTAGTAAAAGTATATTTTCTGGTGACAAACTCATTATTTTACTGTTCTTCGTCTATAAAATATTAAATAAGGTATTTACTTTATATGAAAAAGTGAAACTATATACTTTACGATAACAATATAAAATGAATCGGACGAGGATGACCTTATCATTGGTTTTGATGTGTAGTGCGTATAGGTACTGATTAGCTACACGATTACATGAAGATTTTTAGGAAAGGTTAGCTACGAACCCACGGTCATAAAAATCACCCTCATAATAAAATTTAATTCGATTTATTTATCAATGAAATTTTACATAGACATATTTTATTTTTGTTTAAACAGTACAATAAAACATTATGTTGTATATTCAACCACGCAGCACCATGGGCGCCCATAAGTAACATTTTAGGGGGGTCAAAATAAAAAAATTCTCAAATGAATGGTTATAAAGATAATTATAATATTATGGTAATATTTATTGAGATACAAGTTTTAAATATTTTTTGTCTAGGGGGGGGGCAAGTGCCCTATCTTGCCCCTCCCAATGGGCGCCCATGCGCAGCACTTTCCATTACCGCACTAGCTCATCCGATATCTCACACAAAATACAAAAAAAGTACGATACCATTCAGATTTATAAAAATGTATAGCTCAATTCAGCACACAAAAATTGTACAATACTACACAGATTTATAAATACTAAACAAAATATAATTATAACGGGATATCCATATATTAAAATCTGTGTGAGGTTTTATACCATACGTTTTTGCGGACTTGTGCGGTAATGGGGGACGCCTCACCTCAATCTTTAAAATCGGTAATTTTTTTCTTACGTCTATACAAAATATTTCAAACATTACAATCTTTACTAGGTGTTATAATTATTATTTTTCTTTCTACTTTAGTATAAATTTAAGGTATAATAATTAAAATACAACACATTAACAAAAATTTTAGTACGTAAAATAAATCGATACATCACCTCGTTACATTTTAATACTAACGATAAGAGATAGAAATATAGAATGTTGATGACCTAAAAAACACATGAAAATATGAGAAAAATGCTATTAAAAATGACCAAACAAATCTACTTAAATAAGTGAAAACAATGTAATTTAAAAATAATAATTATTAAAACATAATGAGTGCTTATTGTCAGAGTAATTGAAAATATGAATTATAAAATTAGATCGGAAATGTGAAATTAGAATGTGTATGATGTTTTCAAACAAAAGATGACGGTGTCTGTCAGCTAATAATAAAAATTAAAATCTTATAAGTACTTGATAAATTTAAACACAACAAAAACCTCAAAAACAAATCTAAAATTTAAGAATAATGACTCCCACACCGTACAAAATTACAAAAAATTACCTAATACCCTATATGAAAAAATGATGTGAAAATATAAAAATATGAGAAATGAAATTAGTATATTCTGTACCAAGGAAGCATGAAACATTTTTTTTAGCTAATATAATATTATATAGGATCAAAGGAAAAAATGCAAAAGAGATCAACATCCTAACTATTCTGATGATATTGTATTGAAATAATTTAAAACAATTTTTTTTTTTTTTAATGATGTCATAAATAGTTATATCAATCATTAAATAATACATGGATATTCGGTACTATAATTAAAATTGGAAATATAAAATTATTATAATTTATGATATACTTTGTGAATTTGGGTCCTGTTTGCTCGTCGGATAAATTATCGCGTAGCTGTTTATGAACAAAATTAATTTAGTACCTATTACCTATATCAATGTTATGACGACATATTTTAGTCCTTCGAGCAAAATATATTATATTAGTATACAAATGAATATTGAGCATAATTTTAAATCAGTTTAAGCCAAGTTTTCTATGTGACTAATTTGGTAATTTTCTTGTTATTTATATCCAAAGCGATATCTACTAATCAGACATGCCGTTATTTGTCCACTATGACAAAACTAAAATATGTATTTGATTGATGAATGTTTAAAATAGCCCTCCTATGGAGTAGGACAATTACATTGTTTTTAAACATGGCTATCAGAACGACCACCTTAGTTGAATGATAGAATACAAATACAACCATAAAAATAATTTTTCTTAAAAGTCTATTAGACACGACGTTCATCAAATCTATATAGAATTCATAATTCATGTTCATTATAGAGTATGACCTAAATATTAAGTAGGCTAACTTTAATAGCGATTAAAAAAATATTTTTTCATAGAAATGTAATTTTTTAAATCAGTTTGACACTTTGTTTTTATAATAAATATAATATAAGTAGGTACCTACCTATTTGTTTGTATTTTAAATTTTGTAAAAATAATTTTATATTATTTAAAATTGTGTTTGTTTAAATGTTATTATAACAACTTACTCTTCAAAAATAAAGACAGAATAGATATTAATATATATGATGGCTAGTAATGTTAAGTGATACATAGAGCGATTCATCAAGCATAAGCAATTATTCAAAATTTGATTTTTGGAATTTTGTAAAAATACTTAAAAGATCATAATTTAAATTCTTAAGATTTTTTCTACTACTTAAAGTGTATTCTATGAAGACTTACTTTTGTTTTTCAAATAACAATCTTATTTACTACAGTCAATTATTTAGCTGATATTTTTTCTGAAAATATGTGGACGTATCAATATAAAAATTCGAATATGTAATTTTTTAGTTATTTAACTTTATGTACTAAGCATAATTTATAAAAATGATCCTAATACGATTATGTAACATACATTTTATTTTATATTTTTATACAACTATTTTCAAAGACCATCATCCTTAATATAAACATTTTAATTGTAATAGCTGAAAAACTAGGTACTCAAATGTATTTTGAATTGAGTACACAATAAATTTAAAAAAGTAATAATAATATTATAGCCACTAAATAAATTATTATATAAAAGAAAATTTCATTTGCAATCGAAATTTTTTATCGTTACTTGGCACTTCTTATGTTAAGACAAAAATCTCATGAATTTGCGAGTATGGTTTTAATGTAATTCATATTTATCAAATGAAAAATAGTGCGGGTATTTCTGGTAAATCACACTGTAACAAAGAAGTTTATTTATCGAGTGTTTCATCATAGAAAATACCTAAATACGTTTATCATACTTAACTGTATTGAAAAACTTAATAAAAATAATATTGTTTCATAATATAGTAAATGTATAATTCATAAGTACCTATAAAATGTATCTAGAAGATTGATATCACATCATAATTCATATACAATACATAACGACTCTAAATATTAAATAAAAAACATGCTCTTCATAATATTAATAATCAAATTATTAATGGCTATAGTGCTTACAAGTTACAATTAAAAAAAAATCGAGTGAGCTATAAACTTTTTTTTCTTAACTATTGAATTTTTATTAGATACCTATCTAATTATGTTCCAAAATAATAACAATTAAAAGTGATTATTGGGTTTGTATATTTTCACGATGGTTCGTGTCTGAGGTTAAGTAGATGACATTATAATCCCGAGAAAGCGGGCTAAGTTTTCGCAATAAGTACGTATATTTATTTATTTTTTGATAAGTAAGACTTACTCGGCCATTCAATCGACCTTCAGATTCGTTGATCCGGAAAGCAATATTGCCTTGACGTCATAATTGTTATATCATTGAAAGACATACAAGGACATTAGAAATCTGCAGGGTACTGACTTTAACAGGGAATTTATACATATCATCGGTGAAAATATTTTAAAAGTCTATCATAAATATTATCTTAACACAAAAAATAATAATAGAATGTCTACAAATGACTAAATTTCAAAATATTTTAGTTCGTATGTAAGGTTTTCTACTTCTAAAATAGGTACTAGATAATATTCTACAAAAAAAAAGTTAAATTAAAATCCATTTCACACGCTATTACCTACGAAAAGTAAAACAAATAATGGTCTACACCATCTAAGTTATATATGTTTGAAGTATTAATTGAAAAATCTACCAAAGAAATAAATTTATTGTTTTCATTAAATATAACATTATTATAAGTACATTATGATTTATAAATAAATCCTATAGGTACTGTAAATTAAAAAAAAAAACTATTATTATAATACTAAAAGGCTAAACTTATAAGTTATAACAACTCTAACAATTATTTTTATTTTTTTTATCATGAACAAATCATATTTTTTTATAGTAACACTGTATAATTTTTGTCTTATCGATTTATATAATTAATTTTTAAGTTTTTTTGTGCTATATTTTTATGAATATTAATACGGTTTTTATAAAACAGGTTACACTTATAGCGTATTACTTTAAGGATTATTCACCTTATACCCAAAGTACGAAATTATTAACAAATTACTCTATACAATTAAAAGTAACTACCTACTCATACATTTATTTCTGTTAACATTGTCTCTTATTTTTAGCTGTATACCATAATATATATTATATAGTATTCTAATATCCATAAAATGAAACTTCCATACATTTAACAATAGTTTATGAATAACGATCATAATTACTAGTTCTGTTTCTACAGTTTGCGCTATTGAGAAAATGAATCAACCTATTAATTTTAAAAGCCTTAAGCAATCGAATTTAATATATTTTTATAACGTTTTATAGCGGCCTACATATTTTGATATAGAACTGAAACACCTTATGGAGAATAAGTTGTTGATTAACTGAAATGTTACACGTATCGATATGAAATTTATCATCCACATCAGCCATCATTGTCTCAACACATTGCCCTGATCTGTCCAAAGAGCATTCAACCGATAGATAAACCATTTAAAAATTGAGAGCTCCATCATAGGGGGTCATCGTTTCTGCATCGTTTCTTGTTCTTTCGTGTTATTATTGTTAGGGTTCCAATATTTGGTAGGAGCAAGGACGTGAAAACAAGCTAAGAAGGAGAACTATATATTAGTGTCGGCGGTAAATAACGTAATCAATAGTCGCATGGAAGTGATTGGACGTTTAGTTTGAATAATTTATTGTATTAATACAATTTATATTTTTTACACGTTTTTTTGATTTGTGTAGATCCATATCAGTTAAAACGTACGATAACAACTTTTTTTCTTTCCATAAAATGTTATAAAGTTCTAAAATTATTTTTTACTGTTTTTTTCCAAAATACATTCCGGAGACTTAAACGATATGAGAGACCCAAAGGTTTGTAAAATTGTCTATGTATATTTAGTTTTATATTACAAATTAAAAACAGTACAAAAAAATTACATATATGCGTATGCAATATGCATATAATATAATACGAGTATATAAATATTATATACTCATTGTTGTGTAAATTAAAATATTAAAATATTTAAATTAAGCATTTAATAAAATATAAAATCTTTTTTCATCAAATATTATTATTTATTATCGGTAGGTAGTAGACACCTATTTTAAGATTTTAATAACATTGTTTAATTACTCTGTGATAATACTTAGCAGTATATTATATTCTGATGTAGAAAATATTTGTTTTTGTAATGTTTTATGTTTGTAAAATTGAAAAATTGAATTTAATATTAATAAATGGGATCTGAATAATTCAATTACATACAATTTTTACATGGATGATATGTAAGAAATTAGAATATAAATAAGTGTTATTTTTATTTGGAAGTTAAAGAGATAAATAAATAAACACCCAATTTTGTTTTATACTTCATGGGTTATTGCTATAACTATAATTATTCATTTTACAACTGGACTATTTTTCTATCGTAGATTAAAATAAAAATATAAAATAACAGTTGAGTTATCTTCATATTTAGTAAGAATTACTATTAATTACAAATCAAATGAATAGGTACTACATAAGATCTTTGAAAAAAATATAGCAGATTCTTATTATTTATTTAAAACTCATCATCTGATAGCAAATTAATATAACAGTGTAACACAAACATAGTAGAAGATTATATACATATATTGTAATAATTAGATAATTTGATAATAATATGAAATATAGATGCCTAACTAATAATAAAATGGTAAAATGCTAATTGTAATATATAATTAATTTAACATTTTTGATATAGTATGTACGATGAAAAAATTCATTTTATTTTGTTGATAACAAATCAATTTTAAGGGTAACTGTAACTAAACATATCCATGTTTGCAATTATATTGTATATTGCACATTAAATAACCTTCCATACATTCCTATAAATTATTTAGGTCCACACTTGTTGATAATATATTAATTCGATACAGTGTTTGTGAAACACTTTAATACAAATCTGTTGCTTAATAAGATTGTTAATTATATTATTACTAACTTATTATATACTATAAATACTTGAAAATGAAAATAAAATCAATTTGAATATTTACTTAAAATATTTTTAATGTATTTATATAAATATAATAATATAGAAATTTAAGTTAGACATTTTTTGTATAAAACATAAAATTATAAATGTGTATTGTGAATTCTGTATACAACGGGTAATACTTTCAAAATCATTTTTTGATTTTAAGCAACCGCATTATTGCAATGTAAATATGTAAATAATGTAAATCAAATTACAGCAATAAATAAATACTATAAATAAAAATAAAAAACTAACACAGTTAATAAGTATTCAAATTCATCAGATTTAATATGGACGTCAAAATACGTTGTTAACCTTTAATGATATAATTAGACAAAAAAAATTAAGAAATAGTGGGCAGTAAGTATATATATACCAATAGTATGATAATAAAATAAAATAATAATAATTTATACTATTAAATTATCAATTGTTATCTGCTGTCATAAAATATTTTTCTTTGGGATGCAAATAATCAATACAGGTACTATTGTACCAAATTTAATTATACTGGCGAAAAAATATCAGAATATAAGGCGTCAATGGTTATTATTGTTACTATGGTATTTTACTGTTAGTAATAACTTTCATAATTGTATCGTAAAAAGATAACTATTAAAAGTCAGAATGGATACTTCATGATGAATTACATAAATCTAGTGTTCGATACTAGTATAAGGTGTTATATTAGCGTTATCATATTTCAGAAAATAAATAAATCATTGCCTTAAAAAAAAGAAAAAAAATAGAAATGAAAAAGCTCCATTAAAACACTTAAAGCTACTAGAATACTAAATAGATACCACACTTTCTGACTTTCGATGATTATCGCTAGTTCTTTTTATACATTTATAAATAAGCTATTGAGATAATCAAAAATTAACTATTTAAAAGAACTATCTTATTTAGAAGTGTAAGGTCTAGAATTGATTAGTAAAATTACATTGTTTAATCTGAAAAATTAATGGATATTTTGTTTTTTAAATAATTGTCAAATATATATTTCTAATCTTATTTAGAATCTAATACACATTGTTTAAATTCTTGAAAAAAGAACGAAACAAGTGATTGAACTTCTATTTCAAAAATAATTTAATGCATGCTGATACGTGTTAAGTTCAATGTTCAATGTACTTTATGTTCGATAGAATGTAAATAATCTTTATACCGTTATGATCATTACAATTTACAAGACTGTAATTTCTAAACTTAATGTAAAATTAAAATATTTAGGGACATTAAAATTCAAAAAATTATTATATACAAGGTTATTGACAATAGCAAGAGTTATAAAATCAGATATGGTTTTTTATAACAGCTACAGACGATTTGAATTTTGAATCTAACTTAGCGGAACTGTTATTAATCTATAATTGACCATCGTTGACCTTATAAAGCTGCATAGGTGAATTATTAATTTCATTATTATTATCTTAATATTTTTTTTCCATGGACATATAAATGTTATGGATTAATTCAATTATTTTTATAAATGGAGAAACGTAAATAAAAACATTTTAAAACTGATTATTTTACATTTTATTAGTTGCAAAATACATGTTAACTATTGATTGAATTATCAATTCTATCACAATTATTTTGCAATACGGCTGGTATAACACGTATTTCGTTGAAAAAAAAATCAAAGAAAAAAATATATATTAATTTAGTTATTATTTATTTCAGACGGCATTGTTTGTTTTTGGGCTATTCGTACAAATATGTTTAGCGGAAAACGTTAAAACTACTGAACACGCCGATGCAAGTGATAAGAAGGTATCAAAAAGAGATTATTATGCGCCAGAATACAATCATGATCATTATGTAAGTTTAAACAAAATAAAAATAAACAATACATAATATAAAAATATTCTAATTATAATAAATATATTATTACATAAATACCTATATAATAAAAGAGGCACCGTATTTTCCCAATACAATTATGATAAAACGGTAAAACACGTTGGTGCTCTGTATATATACGTATACAATTTATGAATAACGCATAGGTAATTAATACATAAAAAAAAAATAATTGCTTTATGTGCATTTTTAGAAAGAAACTAGAGTACCCAGCTAAGAATATAAGAGTTATATAATATTTTATTTTATGTTTTTAAAACGTCATGTTCATGATTACAAAAACAATTTATCATTAAAAATTAATGTCAATAAATTAAATTAAATCTGATTCTAAATTGAAGTATTTAATTTTATAAAACATTGTTAATTGTTATAGTTACTATCATATTTCTAAAAACTATTAAAAAAAAAAATGTATAAATTAATACCTAAACAGTAA
This sequence comes from Aphis craccivora, assembly GCA_009835225.1. Classification (NCBI taxonomy): domain Eukaryota; kingdom Metazoa; phylum Arthropoda; class Insecta; order Hemiptera; family Aphididae; genus Aphis; species Aphis craccivora. The sequence goes on from VUJU01001183.1 coordinate 22,113, forward strand.
ACATTTGTATATTGAAAATTTATATTATTAGAATATTCAATATTACGATTATGTATCTATCTATTGCATTGAATAATAATCAATCATTCTTTGATATTTTCTATTTTTAACGTTCAACAATGGCTATATTTCAAATACTTATACCTACTTTGGCTACCTTACTAGCTGTCAACTAATTTATTTATAGGCACCTGTAAAATTATCGTTAGACATCCACAAAGATGATTGGTGCTACCTACTTAAAGTAACCATTTCACTTACGAATTATCTTCTAATAATCTCTCCTGAACTTGTCTTATTGTTCTTCTCCCATTATTATGTTTGGCATTAAGAGTTCGGACTGCAATCTTGCATATCTGTGATTTTCTACAAAAATATAATATTATATTCATAAAAACCGTTTCTCATAAATTCAATTTAAAAATGATTTTAGCATTAATTTAATAGGTAATTATTAAATACTATTATTTTTTCATCATGATATGTAGTTGTATTATTTGCAATGTAGAGTACATATTTATCCATATATATATAGGTAGAATAGTTAATTGTGATTGGCGTTATGACAATATAATGATTTGATTTCACAATCATGTACCTATAGGCACGCATAGAAAAATATCTCGATCGCTCAAAAATTAAATATATGAATAAAATCTTTGGAAAAAAATATGCAAATTATTTTTTATGGACCGAACTTGCGTGAAAGAGCGTGAAATTGATGTGGTTTCAACATTTTGTAAAGACTGCTAATTTACGCGTATCGAAAACATAATCGTCAAGTTAAACATTTAGGTGCATTTTATCACTGTAGGTAGTAGGTACACTAAAATAATATTTACGTATAAATTAATATCAAACAAAACAATGTTCAACAAAGTAGGCAAACTAAGACTCACATATTATGTCGTAAAAGTAAAACATAAGCCTAGTTGCCTAGTATAATAGTAGGTGATATGTAGGTATAGGTGGCCAGGTATGTACAACAATGCATACGACTGCCGGTGCCTATATAATTTTATAATAATATATAGGTAATATCTTTTGTTCACTAAGAACGTGTATTTTACCGGATGGCGTCGTTTATTAAAAACTATTTTGAACGGATAATAATTATTATTACAATACATTTAAAACCCTGAACGGCTGAACGTTCTATATAAAATTATATGATACATAGTATAATAACTATAATATATAATCCGTCGTCACGCCGTGTAATAACATAATACAGTAATTCAAATGGACATGTGTTTCGCGTGTACATAAAAAAGTAGACATCCGTTTGACTAAAATAATAACATGGTAATATTAATCGGTATATGCCGATAAAATATTAAAATAATATTACCGCACATATATTATACTCTTGAGTCTTGAACCATAATATATTACGACTAGCTAATACAATATTATGTAAAAATAAATCGAGGTTTTTTTTTGGTATTGACTCAGTCAATATTGAGATTAAAAAATTTAGGCTGGAAAAAAAAATAGTGTCATATAGTATTATATGATATATAGTACGCTGTTATCCAACACCAAATACCTCTACCTATACTCGAATTAGCGGAGGTGACATTTATATATATATATATTATATATTAATAAATATAATATATAATATATATATGTAAATATCAAAGTAAAACTGCAATTTTCGAAATTCCTGACAGAATATACGCATACATATATTATAAGTACAATAATAATATATACTTTGTGCATTCGAAACGTACAACAAAACGACGTCCCCGCGGAGACAAAACACAATGTATCCTAATATAATGATATAGATGTATGAACACAATACACCCATGTAATATAATATTTTTTTATGGGTACACTCGCACGAGCCGGTACCTATATTATTGTTAATAATAGTAATATTATAATGATATTATACAGGTATAATTGAATTATTTGCGGCTTGCGAGCGTTCCACTTGACGCGATTTGCCAGTCACACCGTCATCGTCCGCATTTCGTATAATAATTATTATTAGCTGGTGGTTACACACGTATACGGCACACGAATATTGTACGATAGTCAATAGTCAATAACGGATTAAGAAAAAATATATTACAACTATTTAAAGCGTCTCTGTGCTCGTATAATAGATATTTACTTAGCATAATTTATAAAACTGTATAATATTATAAATTATACTATATTATATAACGGCCTCAGTTGTGAAATTATCATATTCACGATTGGTCAATATTTTTATTTTATCCCGTCAAAATTAATTATTATATTGTGCTACCGTCCAGTACCGTGCATAAATGATATTTTAAAAGAAAAAATATAGGTATGTAAAAATATTATAAAAGCATTATGCCTAAATAAACACATTTTAATAATTTTAACTAAAAAAAAAATATGGCTTTTTATAGATAATGATATTAAGTTATATACACAATATAGGTACTGATAACTGGTGTCTGCTATAAATACATATCAAACAAAGTAGATAAATATTAGGCAATCTGTTGACTAAATCTTATAATTTTTTAAATGAAAATTAAATTATATTACCTATATTATATTAGAAACGGGCTCAGGTCTCGAAGATACGAATGATACGCTAATCATTTTACTCATCCCATATAAATATTCTTATTTTTTTTTTTTTTTTTGGTTCATAGTTTGATCGATTGACTTAAAAACACTCTAAGGTTTAGGTCGTATAGAGTTTTGGTAGAGCTAAACTAGACTAATGTTTGGCCATAGTATATATTATACCTATATTATTGTTGTGGGTTTTACAGGTGTCGTCTATATATGGTTATTTTTCATGTCTTATGTGTAACTTAGAGAAACGAATATTATATTCTAAAATATAAAATTTATTGACAAAAACATATTGCAACATATCATTTTTAACTGTACAGTTATTTATTTCAATAACCGTGAAATTTAATATTAAAAAAAAATTGACTAATAGAATAACGAATTTAAAAATGGTTCACCCTGTCGCTCTGCGTACACGCAATGTTATAGTGTATTATTAATTATTATACGTCATAATATAATGCCTTCATTTTGTATAGTGCCTATCGAAATTCTATGACATTTCAATGACGCAGCGCCGAGAACGTCCAGACTAATTTTCTTATAGATGTGCCCACCGACAATACTAGACCCGATTTAGTGTTGTGTGCGACTATGACTTGTTAGTGGGTCTCATTCTAATGGCTGGTATCTGTAAAAGTGCGCGTACTTATACGTTTAGAAATAAAAACACAATCACAATATGCAATAAGTGTAGGTATATGGCGGCCGTAGCAATTTTCCTCCAAAAATGAGATACCGTTTTTCTCCACTGTCCAATTTCCTCCAATAAAGAATTAAGAATAAAAATAATATTTCATGCGTATAAAATAAATGATTGCGTATAGTTCAACAGTAACTATTTGTTCAGTATCATTTGTGTATATTATTGCTTGGCATCGCCAACGTACCTAATAATCCTTCTACTGATTTGGCTTATACGTTAAAAAATATTTGTAATTTTCGCGAATTATTAAAGAATTTCCATAAATATCGCTTTTTCAGACGTGTTAAAAATTAAAACTTGATAGAAATACAATAACCATAAATCACATTCAACACAATAGTCACAGTTTACTACTAAAATATACAGCGATATACCCAATATTTCGAACACTCGTATGTTTGTTTCACACACATGACACATGAACCCAGGGCCGGATTAAGGTTTTTGCCGCCTATAGGCTAAAATAAATTTACCACCTAATTTACATAGTCAAAATTTGCTATTTCATTTAGATCGTTAAAATTTTCCACCCTAGGCTGTAGCCTATATACAGCCTAAGCGGTAATACGACACTGCATGAACCAATTCTTATGTAACCATCAAAATGATTGATGATAAGTTTACTGATACACAATATTATGACTTATGTACCTACGTTGTACGCGTCTTGTACGTATCTTAACTCCTAACTATTTATTACTCTATTACTTTATAATACGGTCTAAACCACTGGTGTCGGCGTAATATAACATTTTGAAGAAAATGGAATTAAAAATTTTTTGGAGGAAAACGGACGTCCGAGAAAAACGGTATCTCATTTTTAAAAGAAAATGGACCCGCCTTATATTACATTATAATCTTGACCTATATAATATATAGATGATATTATTGAATTTTAATGTCACTCTCTCCCCTCGACCACTAAAGACTATACTGAAACATATAATACGCTTCAGGCGTTGAGGAAAAATTTCTCAGAACGACACGTTTGGATTTGGGGTCGTCGTTACTTATAAGCTTGGCGATGACGGACTTGTCGTCGGGACAATAAAAACTTAATAGTAATAATAATAATAATAATAATGTATCACTATTACAAATATGTAAATAATCAAGTTTATGGTTTTTGCATGGTTTTCGCATGGTTCGCGACACGGCAGTCGTATCCGGCTTACCGCTTCGAGTACGGCGTCCACGACCCGCAAACCGGCGACATAAAGAAACAGTACGAAGAACGGGACGGGGACACGGTGCGCGGCTACTACAGCCTGGTGGAACCGGACGGTTCGATCAGGTTGGTCGAGTACACGGCCGACGCGAAAAACGGATTCCAGGCGACCGTCAGGAAGTTCGGTAGTTCACATCACCCGAACACGGTGACCCATCACCTCAACACGGCCAACGGTCACCACGATGGCGACGGCGGCTACGCACCCAATTACCACGGCGCTGATCACGATTATTATCATAACGCGCATCAGCCGTCGTTGCCGACCGTCCACGACGGTCATCAGTACGAGCCGCCCGCTTACTCGAATCACTACGAACCGCCGCCCGCTTACGACGGCGGTCACTTCGAACAGCCGGTGCACGGTTACGACAACCACCATCAGTACCATCACCCCCAGCAACAGCAACCGCCGGTGCACGGTTACGACAATCACCATCAGTACCATCACCCACAGCAGCCGCAACTGCCGCCGTCCGTTTACAATCACTACGAGACGCCGCTGGTGCCAGCCGCGCACAATCACTTCCCGCACCCGCCGCCGCCTGCCACGGGTTACGATCACTACGAACCGCCGCTGCAGGTGGTGGTGCCGGCCGGCCACGGCGATCATCACTTCGAGTCGCCGGCGGCGCACCCGGAACCGGCCGGCTTCGAACACGGTTCCGCGTCGCCGCCGCTGTTCGCCGCCGGACTACCCACCGCCCATGGCGACTACGGCAGCGCGTCACCGGAAGAATACTATCCCGCGCCCCTGCAGTTTCCGGCCACATCCCACGAAACCCAATTCGAGTGGCCCGCCAAGAGCGCCAGCGACCACGACGACGACGACAACGCTGACCCACATCATCGCGGCCGTCTGCAAGACGAATACCCGTTTCCGGTCACCAAAGAGCACAGTCATCTGCCGGGCGCCGCGGCCAAAACTTCTTCCGGCGAACGGCCCGAGTACCTGAGGAAGTACTTCGAACCCAACTACCGAGGACCAGCCGCCGCCGTAAATAGCTTTTACGACGACGAAGAATGAATAAGTAATGTATTAACGTGTAAGTTTGAGTGTAGTATAATATTAATATAAATGAGCTCGCAGCCTATGCCATCGTACGTATACCCGTAACAACAGAACATCGATGGTTAAACGCACACATTTCGATGTATTGTGCATTTATTAATCACTCGTTTTTCGTGAATCCAGTTTTATAAGAATGTAATATTAAAAATTGAAAAAAAATTGAAAATATTTTATAGTTTAAAGTTAATAATAATAAAAAAAAAAAACTTCTTTTGCGGAAACGAATTACAGTGTAATATAATAAAACTAAAATTGCACTTAATACCTACTACTGCATGTGTGTGCGTTTAACAGTCGAAATTAAAGTTATCATAGTTGTAAATAATATATTATAAATTATATGTTTAAGCTTAATCGGGTGCCGATCATTCATAATTACTTCTCATTTTAATGTCTTTAAAATATCTCATCGACACCACTTCGATTAGATCGTTTAATATACCACTGCACAGATTTAAAAAGTACCTCTAATAACTAATAAGACATAAACAAGTTATTTTAAACCTTTAAAATTCCTTTTTATTATACGCAATTTTAAGTTTTCACATATTTTCAGTGATTCTTCTAATCAATACCATAAAGGTATTAAAGCATAATAGGCGCCTATTCTAAAATAAAACTTTAGTACATCATTTTCCGTCATAAAAATGATATAGGGCCATATAAGGGTTAATGATACACAATTTTCACAAACGCTTTCATTTAATTAATTTTAAAAAATTGGAAAACAACAAATCAACAACAAGTAAAACTTTAATATATATATGTTTGTCATTGTAATGAGAGGACACCCATTTTGACGTATAAACTATTTACGGCATATAATATAAACTATACTACTATATTAATATTAAGTAATTCAATCAAGTCATATTTAAGTGAATGAAAACCCGAGAATTATTTCGGAGGAGGTCATGATTCGCTATGAAGTTAATTTGTATTGAAAATAAAATACCTGTTAGTCCTATGCTCTGAAATCTGAATCTCATATTCTATGTATGTGAGATGAAGAAAATAATCTAATATCATCGATGAAAACTATATACAAGCCAAAATAGATTTTAACCTTTAACATCTATTTACAAGTAATTGAAAAAAAAAATACTTTTTTAATTTTATTTTATTGTTTAATTTCACTCGACATTAATTTAAATAATTTAACTATATTCACTCATTAGAAACTGACACCAATTCACCACCAAGTAATTATTATATGATCATAACTCATAACATATAAATGTACAAAAATATTTACTTCTAGCAATTAGATTTCTTTAAAAAATATGTTTGTCAAATTGTCATGGAAAAAAAACTACAATTGACGAAAAAAGATACCTAGGTACTGAACGGAAGACAAGAAACCGCTAAAAACCTAGGCTGATATGCGTTTCATTTCAATATTTTATAATTTGTGTTAAAATTACAGTTATTCTATTATTAAAATGGCTTCTAAAAGATTCAATGTAATAATTGATTATGAACATTTTTTTAAAATATTATAAAGGTCTTATATTTGAGTGCCAACTAGGAATTTTCTATCAACTATACCTATAATGTGAGTACCTATGCATACATATATAATACATTTATTGAAATAAGTCATAAACTCATAACATAACTGGCGTTTGTCAATGTTAAATAAACCATTCACGTTTAATGTTATACTTTGTATCATAATTTTAACGCATTTAAATTGTAATTGTTTATAATGAGAATGTTATTTTTACAATGTTAAGTTAAGTTAAGCATATGATCGTGTATCATATTACAATATTAGTTGGATGTTATAAAAAGTCGACCGCAATATTAATTGGTCTTGTCCTGTTGTATTATCATTATTATTTTTATTTCAATCGTATTATACTATGTTTAAGACATAAATATTATAGTACGTTAGTACATTACATTATTATTATGTACATATTACACTATAAATATATTGTAATAATTTACTAATAATTATTGTGTTGTAGGCTCATTAGTTATCACTGCTAGTTTACGGTTGTGTTTGTTTTCTATTATATTTTTATTGTTACTGGTACTTAAAATACCTAAGTGTATTACCTTATGTAATAAACAGTTTTTTTATGTATGTATTATTACTTAAAAATTATAAGTATATACCTTTTCACGTTTTTCATCCTATTACAAAGTATTTCTCAAATGGATAATCAATAAAGTAAAAATAAAATTTTTTTTGAACTAATCCGACTAGTAGGTACCTAACCATTCTTCACTGATTATAAATCTTTTACCTGTTGTAGGTAGGTAACTAAAAGTTCAACCACCTTTCCTTGATAGTTTTACCTAACGAGGTCAACCCGACCACGTTACATTACTAATCACATAAGACATAAAATATTTTTGCCGTTCCCAATATGAAAAAGATTACTGCCAATACTTGTCAATAGTGTCGTCAAAATTACAAATGTAATAACTAATAAGTAATAATGCCATGTCTAATTTCAATTATTATAATAATTATAATGATTTATTTGTAGGATTATAGATTTTTTTTATTGGTACAATGAATGTATTCAACAATATTATTTTGTGCACAGCGTGACATTAAAGGGAAAATTTAATTATATTAATCTGTTTGTCGATTGAATTATTGAACTATTCAACAGTTGAATGCATCATCAATATACATCGGTACCTATCTAAACTCATTACTCAATACGAGTGAAAATCAGATATTGAAAACATAATTACTTATATTGAGTATAAAGGCTTAATGTTTTCTAAAAATAACTTAAATAAAGTTCGTAATTCAAATTTCAAATAACAATAATATATTTTGCTCTACAAATTCTAGCCAAAGCCGACATAAGCTGATTTGGATATTTGTTCTCTGTTAAACAATGTCTTCATACAAAAATACAAAATGATACCTTACGGTTTACGTTAGTTTAAGGGTTAAATTTTGTTCACAAAAGAAATAAGTAAAAATACAATAATAATATACACGATGGTAATAATAATAATATATGACCTTATGTATCACGTACAATTGTAAATGTAAATTTTTTTAGTCTGGCACGAAGCAATCGCCTATTATCCAAAGTTATCTACTATAGGGCACGAGACTTACTCACAAGTACTCTCCAATTCTCCCTCGCCATTTTAAAATTGATATTCATCTTTATCAAGCTCGTTATCAATTCGAGGTTAGTCAAAATAACGAGAGGTTTTGGAATGAGGAAAGAACTTCGTGCATCACTACAACACAATATTCGTATGTTCATGTATTCACCCCATAGGCGTGCTCACGGGTGTTGCAAACTGCAGAGTACCTTTGCTATAATTATAGCAACACCGCCAACACCTACGGGCTACAAATCATTAGTTTTCACTTTTCACTAACAATTTTTATTTTTTCTTACTTAATATAGTTACTACTATTAGTAGTTACAATTTACAAGACATTTAGCATTCAAGCATCGTAATTGAAATTGACGAAGTTCTATGACTACATTTTTCATTACCTATGACTATATATTTTTTTTAATCAAAGCATAATAATATGTACCTAATGACGGCATTGACACATTGTAAAAAATAAATTTTCAAGACTGAAGAAAAAGTATTGTTATTATAATATGTGAATTGTGAATCCTCCTTTCTTATAAACACATACCTATATAAATGAATAATATTCAGCAACACCTACTACTAAGTTTTGCGCACACCTATAATGTTCACCATTTACCCTTAACAATTTAAGACTATACTGGCCGATTGCCCTAGTTCGGTAATTTAGTAAGAATGTCTGGAATACCGTGGTATTCGGTGGTAGCACCTAACCTTAGCCGGACTTTTAAGCTGCGTTGTCTGTCGTATCAAGTCAAAAAGATTTTGAAAGAAATTGATTTCGACCCATTGCTCAACTTACGCGCGGTACATCATTATAAGTGAATGATACCGTGAATACAACAGCCAATCAGAATTTGTATTTTCAGGATACAAATAACACAACAAACGAGTAACAAACTAGTATTTATTTCTTAGTCTTGGGTTATACACTAATAATAAATGGATTAAATATTAACATTTTAAAATAAAATGAACTAGATATAATAAGTCAGTGAATTATATTGAAATATATCCAATAAAAAGTATTTTGTTAATTTTTCTTCTTTTTTTTGTGTTTCTTCGATTTTTTTTTTGAACTCTCCTCAGAACTGGAACTCTAGAATAAAAATATTTATTTTTAAAAAGATCAATTAATAGAATTTCTAGTTATCAATTATTTGGTGTCTGTGGTTAAAAGGATTTAAGTCAGATTTTTCAGTCAATTCTGACTAATAAAATAAAAAATAAAAAGTAAGTCAGCGCATTTCGGTAGTGGATGTTTGTCCATCGTCCTTTCGGTCCTCGGACAGGATAGTGTAATTTTACTGTAGGTATTCTATTTGAATGCAATATGATTACTTTCGATAAAAAACGATTCTGAGCGGACGAGGGGATCTATTTTATTTAATTTCATTCGTTTCTATGGTGATAAACAAAGCCATAATTATTTTATATTACCTATACCGGCTATACCTACCTACATAATCGTGTAGTTGTACATTTTTTCTCTTTTAACCGCTTTTATTTCGAGTATCATTTCGAAAATCGAAAAATGACCTCTCTAAACTATCAGCTCAAGAACATTATCTTTCATAAAATATGCTACACTTGTACTTTTGAGCAGGTTAGGGGGAAAGAAAGTGTTTACAGAATAAAAAATAAATAAACATCATTGTAAAACCAATATACATTCCTCGCTCCGCTCAGAATCTAAAATTATCAAAAAATGGGTGTTTTATATTTTATTTTTTAGTTAAGAATTTAAACTTATTTTACGTACCTATAGTATATTATATTATTATTTTCCACCTATTTGTTAACTGAATTTAACGGATGTTATATGTACAATATAAGATACAACTCGCCACTATAAATACGAGTATAATACCGATATGTACCGTGCGGTTAAAATATCAAACTTTTAAAAAAAAATTATTATAAATCTATCAAACAAAAACCAAATACCTAAAAACAGGTTAACAAATCAAAAATAACAAATAACTATTCAAAATCAGAGTAAGAACAATAGATTGTCGTACGAAACGGTAAATATTATCCGTCCCATATATTATGATTTATGATTATGAAAATAGCTGCTAGAAAATCTTAGAGAGTAGTTGTGACTCGTGACTGACTATATAGATAATATGGTAATCCGTAAAAAATAAAACAGTCATCGACATTTGAGCTTTAATGTAATTACAGGAACATAATCAAACATAGCAAACAACTAATTTTTGAAAGATGAAATCGATCCAATTTATGCGGGTAAGGCCTAGTAGTACAGTCCATGATTAACTCTTAATCACTGATTAATCATAGACTGTACAACTAGGCCTAAGGTGAATTATCCAATTTTTACAAAATATATATATAAATATATAATATAGTATTATTTGCAGATTCGGACCATTTATAGCCGTTACAATCAATGCTATGTTGGAAATCTATGTCAATAATTTTAATTATGATATTAATAGTGATATGGGCCGAAGCTCAATGTACAAATAGTTAAAGAACAACATAACAAAAGAAATAAAACATTGCATACAATAAATATCTTCTATATATATTATATTATATAGATTATTTATGAAAAAAAATCCATGAGATGGGTTAGGTTAGGTTAGGTTAAATAAACCCAATATAAAATAATAAATGTATGACAATAATAATAAACAGTTGGGATTCAATCCATTAGTATGGCTAGCTCTATTATGTTAGTACGCTAAAATATCCTTTGCGGAACAGACAATGGTCGAACAGAGGATATATATTATAATATATTTGTACACTCTGTATACGGGTTATTGGGGTATTCAGGCCATTAAAACAAAAGCGACCTTTTTTACCATCCACTGGAAAATATAATATTCTATGTTGACAAAAATCATCTCTGTTCAGAATCGTTTTTGTATACAATGATACCTATAATTGCATTCATTTTTAACATATCCATTAAAGTGACAGACTCTATATCTAAGGTCCACTCGATACCTACTGTACAGCAGAGTGTTACTCACTTGATAACCCTTTTTTTTTTAGTTTAGATTGTATTACAACAGTCACATGTCAAAATCTGACTCCATTTTAATGACTTAATAAATTGTTAGCTTACATTTGATGAAGAAGTCGATAAATGTCTTTTTCTTTTCTTTTTTTTCTTTGGTTCACTAGACTTTTTCTTCTTTTTCTTCTTTTTGCTTTTTTCATTTGTTGATAAAACATCTTTATCCATTACTTCAGACTTTTCAGATTGAATAGGTGCTAATACCTCAGTCTCATCATCTTCCGGCAAAAGATCATATATTTTTCCTGATGTGCCCTGTAATTAATTTATTATTTAACTAAGATATAGTAACATTTTCAATGAGTTTATAAATGAAATGTACTTTAAAGCAATCTTTGGCTAAATGTCCACCTGTTCCACATCTTACACACTTTGTATTATAAACTGCATCTAATTGGATTGTTCTTTTGCCTTTCGAATTGGGTTGAATCTTTCTTCTTTGTTCATCTTGACTAAAAAAGTATCCATGTAAAAATATTATTTCTTAGCTTAATAATAAATTAAGTTATAACTCACAACATTTGAACTCCATTGGGATCTAAATCTCTGCCACTACCTTGATCAACGAGTTTCATAGATAGAGAAATCTTTCCTTCATCCTATACCATAATTCAAAAAAACATTTTAAATATAAATAAAATATTTACATATAAATTAATTAACTTACTGTTCCAATAACTTTGGCCCATATTTTATCACCTTTAGATAAAACATCGGTGGCATCATCCACAGGCACTCTAGACAACTGTGTGCGATGTACAAGACCTTGTTGTTTGGTTCCTGGTATTCTAATAAATGCCCCATAGTTTTGGACAGATGCAACCTAAAAATTTAAATTTAAAAATACTAGATATTACATTACATATTTTAAGTTACTTATTTTCTCACTATCAGAAGTATTGTATATATTAAATTAAAATCATACAGTATCTAAAATAAAGTAAAATTGTATTCTGTTAAAATGGCAAAAACAAAAACAGAAGAATTTAAGTATAATTTATAATAAGTAATAACAATAATACAATTATTTTTTATGAGTATACTAGAATCAATTATTTAGAACTACCATACTGTTATAGGTAATTTAAATTTTAAACCTTTTTTTCTGTTTGCTTAATAAATTATTTGAACAAAATGTGATGCAAACATTTTATTATTTTAATTGAATACAAATATTGATTTAGATTACAAATATGATTATTTGCATATTTTATATTGTAGGTACCTAGTTATTTTTATATTTTTGATATATTTTAAATCTTGAATAGTAAAATGTCCTAAAAAAAATTTATAAAATACTATCAAGACCTAAGTAAACCTCAAAGAAAATACAAAATTACAAAAAAAAAAAAAAAACAAAACAAAACAAAAAATGAATATAGACAAAATGTGTTAAATGTGTTCATTCAAATTAGTCCTGACAAAATTGATAAATTTGATTTATAAGATATTAAAAAAACAATTACAACTGAAACTAATGATATAATTCTTATTTTTTAATATAATTTCCAGATTAAAAATATTTTACAAACTTACCTCTCCTATAAATATATCATTTATGTTCATAGACATTATTATAGTATAGCATTACTCATTATACGCTAATCAGTAATCCTAATAAATAGGAAAAATAAAAGCATTTGAATATCTAACTATTTCAACTTTTTTGAACGGTTAGTTTTTTGTTTACTGTTTACTTTAAACTTTTTAATATCTTGTTATATTATTTATTTACAAATAATCAAAAAATGTTATCATGAAAGACAATTTGATTTGATTCAAATGTTTATACTGTTATGGATTCAAGATTCACCTTGGTTCTCATTTTGTGATAACACAAGACCATGATAATGTGATAAGAGTATTTTTTTTACGCAGAATTTATATTTCATTGTTTATTTTAATTTTTGTTGTTCCTTTGTTGCCTGAAATGTAACTCTTCATATAATTAAAAACAGTTTAAACATCATAACTCATCATCATTTTACATAATCAATTGCGTTACCTGAGTGTTAGTGTTAAACACAAACTGCAAGTGCACAACTACAAATGCATTTATAAGGTAAACATTATAATATAATTGCTCAATGATGATAATATTCACACTCACACTCACTTTTACTTGTGTTTTGTGTAACCATGAACTTATATAGGTAAAAAATACTGCGTAATTTAGTAATGATTAATAATGAAATGATATTTTTACTGTGTATAACTTAATAATTTTAGAGATGTCTTGTCAATGGACGACAATTGTTATGGTCGTTTAGACCATTTAAAGAACCAACACAAGTTACCAGCCATTATGACACCCGTCAGTACAATTTCTTCAGCTCACAGCGATTTTGGTTTACCCGATGTAACTCTCACTTCACATTTTACATCATTGAAACTTACTCCCGATTATAATGACAGTGATGAGGAAGGCGATGGTCATTGTCATAGCTTCTTACTTCTCGATGAGAAAGAAAGACTGAAAGTATGTCAAATTATAATAAGGAAAATGTTGATTAGTTATCAGATTTTTGTATTACATCTTATTTAATTCCATATTAATATTTATGTCATTTTATTAAATTCTATTTAAATATTTAATATTTATTCATTTTATTTATTATATTTGCATAGGTGTCTAGTGTTGAAACATTTGTAAAACGTCTCAATGGATATAAAAGTACCAATTCAGTTAAAGTAATATCAATATTTGGAAATACTGGAGATGGAAAGTCGTACACTTTGAACCAATGTTTTTTTAGAGGTGCAGAAGTATTTCGCACATCTTCTGAACAAAAAGCATGTACAGTAGGTGTTTGGGCAGCATTTGATCCATCCTTGAATGTTGTATGTTTAGACACTGAAGGATTTTCTGGATCAACTGCTCACAATAAACAAAGGACAAGGCTTTTGCTTAAGGTAAATTAAATCTAAACATAATTTATATTTAAAAAATATGAAGTATTATAAAAAAATATTTAACTGGTCTAGGTCTTAGCAGTATCAGATGTAGTTATATACAGAGTTAAAGGTGAACGATTACAAGATGATATGTTTAATTTTCTTGGTTCAGCATCTAAGTCATATATAAAACATTTTCAAAAAGCCTTACTTACTGTTTGTAATAGATCAATAGATCCAATTAAATGTGCTGATTCTGTAAAAGGACCAACATTATGTATTTTTCATGAAACTAGAAATACTGAACCTTTAGGACGTTGTAAGTTTTATTATAATTCATAACTTTTAAGTGTTACCAATTTTATAATAATATTAATTTTATTAAAATGTATTTGTTTCGAAGATAATGGTAAAGATGTCTCAGAACAGATACAAGATAGATTTCGTGAGTTGCAACTTGACATTGATGGATTTACATCTCTTCGCTATGTGGGAATTCAAACCATTATTCCACCAACAGATTTTAGTCAAATTAGAGAAGTACTTAATGAAGAAATTATAAACAACTGTAATCGACCACAGAGATCTCCTCATATTGTTTATTTGACTCTTAAGGTATAATAATATATCATATTACACATATTATATCTACAGTTAAAATGTATTACTTTTCTAGGCATTGAACGACAAATTTACTGGGGTAATTAAAACTTCGATTGAACCGCTTTTTCCAGACCAACATTTAACATGTCCAATTGTATGTCAATCTTGTGAACAGCGATGTTCAAATAGTGTTGGACATTTAAAAGATAACATTCCCCATTTTAATAATTCTAAATGCAGGTAATATTACAAACTGCGCTTAAAATTCTATTATGTATTTGACCACTCTAACTATTCATTATTCTGCATAACATAGTGTCTTTAGGGATGAATTATTAAGGACTGGGGGCTATAACATAAACATTCTATAATTTTCCTATTTTTGTCTAATATTCTTATTTTATTATTATTTCAAACAATTTTGATTATTTTTTTTCTGTCATTGCTTTAAAAGTTATTATTATCTCTTTTTAATATTTATAGTGTATAATAGGTGATTCAAGTATTCAACATTTACGTTACATTCATTTTATCATACCTACATTAGAATGTTTAATATAAACATTTTTTAATTTTAAAATATATAATATGATCAGTAATTTTTATAAATTTTTTACCACATTTTAAGTGGATAGGAGTGTTTCGGTGTCAACTAACGAAATTAAAATGTGAATCTATACTTTTTGCAATTATAATATTGTGAAAATTTTTTTTCAAATTATTTTAATACATATACCTAAATCAAAATTCAAGCTACAGTACGTTTCACAAAACTAGCAACTCCACAGTGGCAGATTTTCGTAAGGGATTCCTAATGTGTGGGACTAATTTCCGTGCATTGTATGCAAGTTTGAGAAACTGCGAAAACCGAAATTTTGCCACTGCAGAATTGCTAGTTTCGTGAAACGAACTGTAGTATTTAAAATTTAGTTTAGTGAGTAGAGTAAAACGGGCAATACCCTGTAAAATGTTGGTCTACTAGTCTGCTTTTAAATACTTATAGGTTATAACTCATTTTTATTTTTATATATCAAACTACTTTAAAAAATTTCTTCATATTATGATTTTTTTTAAAAAAAAAGGTCCTTTTTAAATATTATAAAACTAAAAACAATATAAAAATTACTTTTTAGATTCTTTTATATAAAAATACTTTCATAGAAAAACATTTATTTTTTATTTTTATTATTATGATAAAATAGCTATAATTTAAATTTTGAATTGACCAATAAATAACAAGGCATAAATATTATTTTATATAAATGTTACTTACTAGTTCTAATTAGAAAAACAGCGTCGACAAAGTGACAGATGGTGAAAGTCTATAGATAGACAATTAAATGTTAATTAAATGATTCAATTTTCTTCAGTTATGGTGCTAACTGCTAAGTAATGTTTTGATTGTTTTTAGAATATTTGATTAAATAAATTGTTCTACAGAAATGGGTGTTAGTTACTTGGATATTTTACAATGGATAAAAATGCATAAGTCTAGCTTTGATAATCTTGTATCAATTATAATGCTAACAATAATAAATACAATATGTTTCAGGTATCAGTCTCAATTTGAAAATTCTGTTTATATATGTAAAGTGTGTGCAGACAATGGAACACCTGTTGTTGTTACTACAAAATATACAAATGATAACCAAAATTCTTGGTTTAAATATGCGTTATCTGGGTAAATATTCACCAAATTGATGTATGATAAAATAAATATACTCAATATCATTATATATTATATTCAAATGTACAATTTAGGTATACCATTGATTGTCCACAATGTGGGGTAATTTATCGTAGTAAACAGTATTGGTATGGAAATAATGATCCAGAAAAAACTGTCGTTTATACAGAAACAAAACATATCTGGCCCGGTGTAAGTTTTTGTATTTTGTACATAAATAACTACATGTTAATTTCACGCTTATTTATAAATCAACAATAATTTTAATATTTAATTTAATATTATATAATATTAAACAAATTACATTCCATTTTTATGAAATGTAAAATTTATAATTGAGATAGTAATAAACTGAATACATTTTCATATTGCATTTGAGTACTCTACTGCATTTTTATTTATACTTGTAAATACAAGTGGTCATCAAGTATTCAACTGCACTGAACTTAAATTAAATACCTGACTATTTATTGAAAAAATACATAAAAAAAACTATAGACATCAAAACCCTATTTTTCCTCATTATTCAATTTTTTTTTTCTATACCTAATATTTATTAAATGCTAATATAATTTATAAACTAAAACTTAGCTATTCCCATGTACTCCAGACATTTTTAAGTATTGAATCAATTTTGAGTAATCTAGCTATTTTTTAAGTTCTTAACTTTTTAACTACTCAACATAAAATGTAATGCTTGTCTCTATTATTCATTTTCAAAGAAAAAAAAATCATCTAACTCAATTTAAATTTTAACATCTGAATACTTTTTTTTTTTTTTTATTGAACAAAAACATAATATTTACAATCTGTATTTACAAGTTATACAATAA